>PVKZ01002546.1:142500-213780 GCA_004027375.1 Macroglossus sobrinus | reverse complement strand
TGATAGCAAAACAAATACAGCAACATATTAGAAAGATTATACACCACGATCAAGTGGGCTTCATCCTAAAGGCACAGGGATGGTTCAACATATGCAAATCAATTAATGTGATACACCACTTAAACAAATTAAAAAATAAGAATCATATGATCATATCAATAGATGCTGAAAAAGCCTTCGACAAGATACAGTATCCATTTATGATGAAAACACTTAACAAAATCAGTATAGAAGGAAATTACCTTCTATAATAAAGGCCATCTATGAAAACCCTCAGTCAACATTATCCTTAATGGTGAAAAACTAAAAACCTTCCCTCTAAGATCAGGAACAAGACAAGGATATTCATTATCACCACTGTTAATCCATATAACATTGGCGGTCCTAGTGAGTGCAATCAGGCAAGAGAAAGATGTAAAAGGCATCCAAATAGGAAAGGAAGAAGTTTAACTGTCACTATTTGCAGATGACATGATTCTCTATATAGAAAACCCTAAAGACTCCACAACGACACTACTAGAAACAATAACCAAATACAGTAAAGTTTCTGGATACAAAATAAATGTTAAAAAAATCCATAGTGTTTCTATATTTTAATAATGAAGTGTAAGAAAAAATAAGTGGACAAAATAATTCCTTTTGCAATTGCAACAAAAAGAATAAAATATCTAGGAATGAATTTGACGAAACATGTGAAGAACCTATATAATGAAAACTGTAGGACCCTATTAAAAGAAATCAAAGAAGGTACAAAGAAATGAATGGGAAGGATCAACACAGTTAAAACGACCTTATTACCTAAAGCATTATACAGATTTAATGCAACCCCCATCAAAATCTCATCAGCACTTAAAAAAAAAATTGAACAAAAAAATCATCAGATTTGTATGGAAGCACAAAAACCCCGAATTGCCAAAGCCATCCCGAGAGAAAATAATGAGGCTGGAGGCATCACTCTGCCCAACTTCAAATTATACTACAGAGCAACAGTAATCAAAATGGCATGGTATTGGCAACAAAACAGATACATGAACCAGTGCAACAGAATCAAGAGTCCAGAAGTAAACCCATATTTACATGGACAAATAATTTCTGACAAAAAAGTAAAAAGCTGAGGGCTGAGATTGCTCAGAGACCAAAAAGCCTATTATAATTTTTGATCTTTTAAAGTAATAAAAAGAAAAAAAAAAACAGTTGAACTCAGTGCAAATCTGAGAGTCTAGAAGCTCATCCAGTGCTGCCTCCAAGATCAGATAGAACTTTTGGAAAACTAGAATTCATTAGCAGCCCTGATTTATTAGAAGGAAGCTAATGTCAAGATATCCTGATGGTCAACAGTCCTCTGGATTTCCTTAAATCATTTATGAAAATATTACTGTCAGCCACTCATCTGGGCCTCAAAGAACCACATGACTGTACTGGCTCTTCTCCCAGTTGTTGATTCAAATGTGGGTTTCATAGATAGCAAAAGGTTCGGATAGTGCAGAGTTCTAGTTTAAAAAGATAGGAAGGTTGCATTTTATTTGCTATGATGCTTTTACTCATTGTATTGTAGCTATCACCAAACATTTGATGTGGCAGAGCTGAGTTTCTAAACATTTTAAATCTTTTGTGTGTCATAAGACTGAATCAATACCCAAAAGAAAAACGATTTCATCTGGGACAGGAAGCCATCACTCCATGAATAAGCCAATGTGTAGTATGCAGGATTATAGCTGCAGTTCTCATAAACTGCCACTTGGGGGACAAGCTGCCGTTACCTGGGCCCTGTGACTGTTTCTGAAAGCAGAGCCCTCCTATCAGATTAATTCTCTTTAATATTAAAAAACAAATCTAGAAAGGTAACAGCAAAGACTAAGGGCTGTGTGTGTGTGTGTGTGTGTGTGTGTGTGTGTGTGTGTGTACATACACATGTATATTTATATGTAGAAGCCTTTTAGTTAATGAGACTTGAGAAATTCCCCAAGTTCCTCCTACCCATAGGCTTCAACTGTTTTTTTCATTTTGCTTATTCTTTCTTTTTATCTAGACACTAGACTTAATTCTAGGGAGCTTAAAACAAAGTAAGAGTCTCACCTCTGGAAGACCAAGGCTGCACTTCACACATTTATCTCAAAAGCTGGCATCTTTCAGGAGAACAGTTTGGAAAAGGTACTAGAGACTCAGGTACTTCTGAATACTAAATATTTGAGCCACATGATTGTTGTTTTTTTATGTTCACTTGGAAGCAATGTTTTCCTTTTCTTTTTCTTATTCTTTCTTTTTTGTTGTTATTGTTAATGAGAGAAGTATCACGCACATCTAGATAAGCTGCATGATACAACTCCCATTTCCTCACTGTCTCTAGGTCCCTGACTCCTTTCTTACTCACCTTGACATAAGAACTTGTATTCTCATCAAAAAAGCAGTTCAGGTTAAAATGCTAATTTATTTGTAGCATTGCTCTGAAAATTAAAAAGGAACCAAATTATCTAAGGAACGTTGTAAGGTAAAAAGGCACTGCTCTAAATTTACCTGTTCAGATAAAATTTTGAACTGCTTTTTTTCGCATGTCTTCAGAAAATGGCCAAAGGTTATACTTTGTCACAACAGGCCCTGAGTGTCAGAAAGGCACCCTTAAACCATGAACACAACCAAAACACACGAAGGTCGTTCATGGAAAGCTTGAGATGAAAACCAAAAGGCAAGATAGCTCAGGCCCTGGTTGATACCATGATCAATATCAGGGATTATATGCTTGTAAGAACAGAATCATCACCAGAACTTAGGGATAAGACTAACATTATAAGCAAAAGGACCTGGGTCAGGCAAGCCAATGTCATTTTATTCTAGTCCAATCACCAAACAATTTCAGGGGCACTGTAGAAAGCCTCTGAAAGGTGGTAGCAAGTGTCCATAGCTAGTTTGGAAAGCAAGGCCTTGCCTGGAGCAGGGGACACATTCACGCTGGTCTAGAAAAAGAGAATTGAAGAGTCAATTCAAGAATGTGGTAGCTCTTTCCACTTCAAGATCAGTCTGTTCTGTCTGAACCCAGCCAAGCTCACTTGTTAGTGTATAAGATTTCCTTAAATATAAATAAGTAAGTAAGTAAGTAAGTAAGTAAGTAAGTAAGTAAGTAAGTAAATAAATAAATGCTAAATTAAAAATAAAGTGAGACTAAACTAGTCACCACTTCATGATAGAAGCAAGTATTGGAAACCATGGAGAGGTGACCTTTATTCAACTTAAGCTGGTTCTAAAACTTTAAAGTAATAACCAGGAGTGCATAGGTTTTAATAACTCTGGCAGGTTAATTGATATGATTCTTTTTTCTGCCTCTGTTAAGAGCTTAGGCCTTGGAATAAGGTAGTTTAACATGAGCTCTATAGTGAGTTTCATTACATTCTAAGCTTTGTCACTTGAACATGTTATTTAACCTGTATTACCCTGTTTTCTCATCTCTCAGATGGAAATAGTCACAGGATTATTTCACAAGTTTTCTTGGAGAATGAAATAAATTAAACAGTGTGGGAGGCCTGGCACACAATAAACGTTCTCAATAAATGCCATCTATCATTATCATCCTCGTTAATAATAATATCATACCCTCTTTTACTATGAAGAAAGTAACTTTCTCCCTGTAAAAGGCAAGTGTGACCTATATACCAGAAGACTTTAGCAAATCTGTTAGTACTTTTCTCTCCTTTAACTTCAACCTCTCTCCTTATTTTCTGAATTTTCCAGCAGCATTTAATCATGTCTTACTATGTGCCTTCTTTTATAAAGCCACCCATTTCACATCTTCTAGTTAAGTGCTTTTTTTCTTGTTGCTTGAAAAAGGTTTGAAGTAGTTGTGTTCACATATGGTCCATTTTCCTACTTCCACTCTCATTTCAACCCACCCATTATGGCTTTGGTCCCTAACGTTACCTGTATTTTTGCCAACTCCAATGGATACTTTTCAATCCTGTTATAACTAGAATTTATATATATTCTATAGTTTACTAACCACTTATTGAAAAACACTGATTTTTCCCCTCTTTATATAACATTCTATTCACGTATGTGAATATTAGATTTCCTCTCTATTCAGTCCCCAGTCCCATTCGTTTCTCATTTGCATTTTCCCCATCAGTGACCATATTTAATTCATGATTCCTCATATCTCCAGCTAAAATCTCTTGGTGCATATAAGCAAGTGTCTCTCTGATGCCGTTTGAAGTTTTCTGGGCATCTAGATATACAATATCTAAGATGAACTCCTGATATTTATACACATGTACCCAAATATTCATCCCCTCATATCATTGCATTTTGATAAATCACACATCCATCTACTTCCTTGTTCAAATGAATGTCATTCATAATACCTCCCATCTTCTTATTCCCCAAATTGTCCCTCTATAATTCTAGTTCTCAATGAGGAGGTATTTTGCCCCCAAAGGGATATTTAATAAGGGGTACCTGCCTTATATAAGGACATTTTTTATTTTCACAATGAGGAGAGTGGGAAATAGGGAGTACTACCAGCAGAGGAAGAGGCCAGGTATGCTGCTAAATATCCAGAAATGAAAGGAAAGCCCACAACAAATTATCTAGCGCAAAATGCCAATGGAGTCAATGTTTAAAATTTTGCTCTTAAATACGTTGTGAATGTATCTGATTCTCTCATTATCCATTTGCCTTCACCCTCCTCCAACTCATGACCCCCTGTTGCTTTATTCCTTCAGTGGCCTCCTAAGTGGTCTCTCACCTCCTTCACTCTTACGCTACTTGCTCGTTTCTTTTCTCAATGCAGCAGCTAGAGTAATCTTTGTAAAATGTAGATCTGATCTTATGAAAACTCTACACCACAATACTCCCTTTCACTGGTTTCCCCAAGGTACCTAGAATGACAGCTTGACTTCTAATTAAATCCTGAGACCTTGCCCACTTTTTCATATTCATCTCTCACATCACTCTCCTCTCATTCAATCTGTCTGAATCAAACTATGCTTCTTTTTCTTCTTTAACACCAAGCCCTCTGCCTCCTTGGGGCCTTTGCCTAGAATTTTCTTTTTTCTACTTTTTGCCTATCTAAGTCTTACTCAACTTTCACATGCTCACATAAATATCACATCACATTAAGTTTCTCTAAAGTTCCATTATATTCTTTGTTAGTATTCTTTCTTTCCATTCATCATGCTTGAGACAATTTAAATTATATTTTAGTGTGTTTATTGTTTATCTGTCCCCCCAAATAGACTATAAGTGCTTTGAGGTCAAGGAGTAGGAGAATAAAAGGAATTGTAAAAACTCTGGGAACCTAGGACATGTGGTCTGAGCAATTCAACCAGAGGATGGAGGCATTAAAGCAATTTTCACATATTTCCTTCACATTTTTGTTTAGAGTTCATGCTATTTTCCTTGAGTTTCTTAAGCTTTATCATGGGAGAGTAGTATATATCCCATAGACTTCTGACAGTGAAGATTTGTAGGGGGTATATCTGACCTCATCCACATTTTCTCATCTCTTTTTTATTAAGTTTATTGGGGTAACATTGGTTAATACAATTATATAATTTTCAGGTGTACATTATAATTTGATATCTGTATATTTTATTGTGTATTTACTACCGAAAGTCCAGTTTTCGTTAGCTACCATATATTTGATCCCCTTTACCCACTTCACCCTCTTCTTATCCCCCTATAATTGACCCCCTTTAACAGTCTATTTATCCCCCCAATTCCCCACCTCCTGTAACCACTAGTCTATAGTTCATATCCATGAGTTTTTGCTTGTTTGTCCTGTGCATTTGTTATTTTTAGGTTTATATCCCACATATTTCAGGGCTCCCTGATGGGAGCATAGATATTAATAAGTGTTATGTCTTCTTGGTGCATGATTCCCTTTATCATTATGAAATATCTTTCAGTATCTTTCTTTACCTTTTTTATTTTGAAGTTGATTTCATCTGATATTAGTACTGCTACTACCGCTTTTCTCTGAATACCATTTGTTTGGAATATCATTTTTCACCCTTTTACTTTGAGTCTATATTTGTCTTTGGAACTGAGATGTGTCTTCTGGATTCAGCATGTGGTTCGCTTTTGTTTTTTGATCCATTTTGCAACTCCGCACCTTTTTATTGGTGAATTCATTTCATTTACATGGGGGGGGGGAGTGATTATTGAAATATGAAGTATTCTTATAGCCATTTTATCTTTTGCTTTCTAGTAGCTTGGTATTTCCATTGCTTCCTTGTCCTTGTGTTTCTGGTTTCTTTATTTTGGTTGGTTTCTGTGGGTTTTCCCTCTGGTTCTTCTTGTTTTATACTGTATACTTCAGTTCTGACTCTTTGGTGTGTGGTTACTATTACAAATATGTAAAGGATTGTTTTACACACACACACACACGTGTGCACATGCGCACACGCACACACACACACAGTCGTTCATTTTCTTATGTGTGTGCCTTATCTTCATTTCCCTTTGTGAATTAGGATTTTTTAATCCTCCTCTTTTCAGTCACTGTTGTCTCAATTTGTTCCTATGTATGTTGAACATTCATTACTATCTTGCTATATCAATTCTCTCCTTATTGTTTAAGCTTATAATGCCATGTTCTTAGTAAAGGCTACACTTCTCTGCTTCTATTTGCCTGAAAGTCACCTTACTCCTAATTATGTTTGTTTTTTTTTTTTGTCATTTTGTTTTAGGTGAACTGACCCTTTTTAGTATTTCTTGTAATGCAGTCCCTCAATTTTTGTATGTCTGGAAAGGTCTTTATTTCTTCTTCATATCTAAAGAGGAGCTTAGCTGGATACCTAATTGAGGCTATTAATTCCTTTCACTTAATAGTTTGAATATTTGATTCCACTCCTTTCTGGCTTGTAAGGTCTGTGCTGAGAAGTCTGAGGATAATCTAATGGGGTTTCCTTTATAAGTTACATTTTTTTTCTCCCTGCCTTAAAAATTCTTTGTCATTGATTTTTTGATAATTTTAATACTAGGTGTCTTGGTGAATGAAGGCCATTATGGATTGAGATAATTGGGTGTTCTGTTGACATCTTGAATTCCAAGCTCCAACTCATTACTTAGATTTGGGGCATTCTCATCAAGTATTTGTCTGAAAATGCTTTCTAGTCCCTGTTCCTTTTCCTCACCTTTGGTAATGCTCATTATTCTTATGTTTTCTCTTCTGATGATATCAGTTAGTTCTTATATTTCTCTTTAATTATTTTTCATTCATTTTCTCTCTTCTTCCCTTTGATTTTTGTCTTCTATATTACTGATCCTTGTCTCCATTTGGTCAGCTCTATTTCCCAAGCTTGCTATTTCATTTTTCAATGTTTGCAGTGTGTGTGTGTGTGTGTGTGTGTGTGTGTGTGTGTGTGTGTTTATCTCTAGAAGATCTATTCTGTTCTTTTTGAGGGTTTCAGTCTTCTTGCTCTGTTTCTAGTTGCTTTTTTTTCCCATTCCTAAAATTGTTGATATGGTTCATTTTGTATCTCACTGAGTTTTTTCAGAAGTACCATCCTTAATTCTCTGTCATTTAAGTTGCATATTTTTATGTTTGTAAGCTTATTTTCTGGAGATTTTTCTCTTTCTTTTTGAGATGCCTTGTCACCTTGGTTGTTCATGGTATTTAATGAACTATTTCTACACCTGGATATTAATGGAAGTGTCTTGCACTGTTTTTCCAGAAAGAAGAGTTATTGTATAAACGTCTGTCTTTAGCCTATTGAAAGGGAGGTACTTTTCTTTTGGTTTCCAGTAAGTGGTGTATAAGCCTCTTGGATCTCTGTTTATATAAAGTCTTAATAATGTCTTTTTTTTTTTGTTGTTGTTATAGATGTTTAATCACCAGAGGCAATACTCTCAGTCTCAGTTCCTGTCAATGTTAGCAATAGTTTCAGTAGCGTTTGTTCAGATTCCCTTGGGGATTTGCTGTATTCAGTCTTGGAGGTATAGGGTGAGGGGCCTGTGGGTTGAGGTTTGGGGCCTGTGGCTTAGCCTCTGTTTTTCAACCATGGCCGGTAAAAATCAACCATTGTTTTCTGCCTTTCTGCTTCTCTGCTTTCTGCCCTGATGCCTGGGCCCTGCTGCTGGCTGCATGGAACTCACAATTCTCAAAGGCAGAGCTGTTCAGGTAACTGGCCGCATCGTCGGCTCTGAGAGGCAGCTTCTTTATTTCACCCGGTCCACCACTAGACACCTGGGTTCTGAACTGTGGTAGCTTTTATGCACAGATCCCATGCTCAGATGTGCTGGTGTTCAGTTTGGGTGTTTGTTGTTGTTGTTGTTGTTGTTGTTGTTGAGTTTTAGATCTTCAGCTAATTGTTATTTCAAGGGGAGAGATCTGGGGCTATCTCTCACTCTCCATGTTTCTCCAAACTCCCTCTTTGTTCTAAATTTATTTAATTGTATAAGCATGAGTTTATTTCTAGGCTCTCTATTCTATTTCATTGATCTATGTATGTGTTTTATCACCACCATAATGTTTTGAATTTTGTAGCTTTGTAGTATAGTTTGAAATTGGGGAGAGCGAGGTCTTCAACTTTAATTTTATTTACTTTTGCTCTGGTCTTTATTATTTTCTTCCTTTTATTACCTTTGGACTTAGTTTGTTCTTTCTTTAGTTCCTTTAGCTGTAAGTTTAGATTATTTGAGCTTTTCTTGTTTTTTGAGGTAGGCCTGTATTGCTACAAACTTCTTCCTTAGAACAGATTTTGCTGATTCCCATTGATTTTGTAGTATTTTTTTCACTTTTATTTGTCTCAAGGTATTTTCCTCTTTGATTTCTTCACTAAACATCAGTTTTTTAGTAGCATGTTCTTCAGCTTTCACATGTGTTTTCCTCTTATAATTGATTTTCAGTTTTATATTATTGTAGTTAGAAAAGATATGTAATATGATTTCAATCTTTTTAAATTTTATGAGACTTGTTTTGTGGCCTAAAGTGCTATCTATACTGAAGAAGGTTCATGTGCACTTGAAAAAAATGTGTATTCTACTGCTTTTGGATGGAATATTCTGTATGTATTTATTAAGTCCGTCTAGCCTAATATATCACTTAAGGCCAATGTTTCCTTGTGACTTTGTCTGGATGATCAATCTATTGATGTAAGTGAGATGTTTGAGTCACCTACTATTATTGTGTTACTGTCAAAATTTCCTTTTATGTCTATTAGTATTTGCTGCATGTATTTAGGTGCTCTTATATTGGATGTAGAGATGTTTACAAGTGTTTATCCTCTAGTTGGATTGATCCTTTTATCATTATGTCATATCCCTGTCTTTTGTTGACAGTCTTTGTTTTAAATTCTATTTTGTCTAAGTATTGCTACTTCAGCTTTCTTTTCATTACTGTTTGTATGGAATATTTTTTTTCCACCTTTTTACTTTTGGTCTGTGTGTCTTTAGAAATGGAATATGGAATTAGTCTCTTATAGGCAGTATATGAGTAGGTTTTTTTTTTTATCCATTCAACCATCTTAAGTCTTTTGAATGGAGCACTTAGTCCATTTGCAGTTAAAGTAATTATTAATAGGTGTGTAGTTATTGCCATTTTGTTTTCATAATGGCTTTATTAGTAGTTGGTCTACCTCCTTTACTATATATTTGCCTTTACTAGTGAGATATTTTCTTTCATATATTTTCTTATTTCTAGTTTTGGTCTTTTGTTTTCCACTTAAAGAATTCCCTTTAACAGTTCACGTAATGCTGATTTAGTGATGATAAACTACTTTAGCTTTTGCTTGTCTGGGAAACTATCTCTCCTTCAATTCTGAATGATAACTTTGCTAGGTACAGTATTCTTGATTGTAGGTTTTTTCCTTTTATCACACAGAATATATTATGCCACTTCTTTCTTGTATGCAAAGTTTCTGCTGAAAAAGCTTACAGTCTTATGTGGCTTCCCTTATACCTTAACAAGTTGTTTTTCTCTTGTTGCTTTTAAGATTCTCATTATCTTTAACTTTTAACATTTTAATTATTATGTGTCTTGGTGTGGGTCTCTTTGGATTCACCTTGTTTGGTACTTCCTATGCTTCCTGGAGTTGGATATCTGTTTTCTTCACAAGGTTAAGGAGTATTTCAGCATTATTTCTTCAAATAGATTTTGTATCTCTTTTTCTCACTTATCCTTCTGGGATCCCATGATGTTCACACACTGATGTTGCCCCAGAGGTCTCTTATACTATCATCATCCTTTTAAATTCTTTTTTTGTTTTATTCTTCCAGGAGGGAGGTTTCCACTATTCTGTCTTCCTGGTCATTGATTCATTCTTTTGCATCATCTGATCTGCTGTTGATTCTTTTAGTGTATTTTTTATTTCAGTTGTTATATTCTTCAGTTCTGATAGGTTCTTTTTTACATTTTTTATCTTTTTGTTGATGTTCTCACTGAGTTAATTTGCTTTTCTTCGAAGTTTGATGAGCATCATTATGACTGTTACTTTGAACTCTTTATCTAGTAGACAGCTTACCTTTGTTTTATTTAATTTTTTTCTGGAGTCTTATTTTAGTTTTTGTTTGGAACATTTTCCTTTGTATCCTTATTTTGCCTGTGTGTTTATATGTATTAAATAGATTGGCTGTATCTCCTGGTCTTTAAAAAGTGATTTTTATGTATAAGGTGTCCTGTGAAACCCAGTGGTACAATCCCCTCTGGTCACCAGAGCCAGGTGCTCCAGGGGTATTCCTTGTGTGGGCTAATATGACCTCTCATTGTGGTTCAGCCACAATTGCTATGGACACACTGGCAGGCAAGGCTGAGCCCTGGCTTGGCTAGCTGCAAGGCCTGGTCACAACTGTTGTGAGTATTAGGTGTGCACTGCCCCTTGCTTCTGTGCATGAGTCCCCAGTTTTTATGCCTTTAAAAATTTGCATTTAGCTGCCTTTACATAAAACTTTGAAAGATATTTACAGAATACTGCTAGCAATATTTAAAACATAGGTGACTGGGTTGGAGTTGTGTGGTGGAAAGTCATAAGAGTTTTTTCAATGGTTTATGTAAATTCACTTTATAACTTGTAGGTAGAGAAACAAGCTCTTGATTATACACACTAGTTTTGGAGTATTAGAATATTGTTAAACCTGTGGAAGAAAAAAGAAATAACCATATATCTACGTTACACCACAACAAATTTCCCATGTTAAAAATTTTGGAGTATTTACTTTCAATTTTTTAGTGTGTATAAATGCACAAAAATAACTATTTATGTAATTGGAAACTTACCCTTTATAAAAATTTATTTATTTTTTGTATATAATGTTATTTTATAAGGTTTTTCTTATTTTATCAATAAATATTTGGAAATATTTTTAAATGGCCATTATATAAAATATAAAATTTAAAAGTGAGCCAATGTATTTAACAACTTATAAGTCTTAGGGTATTTAGGTGGTCACAATTTTTTTCTGTTATAAATAATTCTGCAGTGCATACCTAGGTTCATAATAACTAACATTTATATAGCAGTGACTATGTGCCAGGTACCTTTCTAACCACTGTAGATATAATAAGGATATTAAACCTTCCAGCAAGACTTAGGGATGGGTACTATTATGATGTTCATTTTATAGCTGAGGGAAACTGTGGTACGGAGAATCTAGCTAACTGCCCAGGACTACACACTTGCTAACTAGAAGAGTTAAAATTCAGTCTAAGCAGTCTAACTCCAAAGCCTTCAGAACAACCATAGAATTTGCAACTCATCTCTTAAATTTTTCCTAATGATAGCTTTCTAGATGCATAATTCATGGATTAAAGGGTATGATTTATTGAGGCTCTTATTTAATTTATAGAACTGCTATACTAACCTGCATTTTCATATC
The DNA here is from genome assembly GCA_004027375.1 of Macroglossus sobrinus. NCBI lineage: Eukaryota > Metazoa > Chordata > Mammalia > Chiroptera > Pteropodidae > Macroglossus > Macroglossus sobrinus. The sequence goes on along the minus strand of PVKZ01002546.1, from coordinate 201,978 downwards.
ACTTTATGGGGAATCTTGTTTTACTAAATTTTTATCAAACTTGAGTAATGTCATAAACAAAAACCTTTGGTCAAACTGATAGATGAAATTTAGTATTTCGTGTTGCTTTATTTGCATTTCTTCTGAGTATAGTGGTTTTAGACTACAGCATGGTCTCTAGTTTACCTGTGTTTGAATCTCAGTGGTATCTAGTTATAGGATGGTTGTAATAATTAAATGAATCAATATACTCAGGTCTCCTAGAACAGCTCGAATACAGTAAGCACTAGATAGATGCTGGTTATGTTATTATTTATTTGATAGTAACAGGATTTAGAACACTACACCAAAATATAGCACACTGAATATTTTGAGCTGAAGAAATTTGAGAAAATGGCAGGTTCTGAAAGGACTCTATGACTTCCTCATTCTTCTCTGAGCAGCTCATTATATTCTCTTGTGAGAGTTATCCTCCTGTACCAGAGGAAATGAACATATTTATCTCCAAAAGGACACTGATAGGAATCCAAACACATAGACTTGCTAAGTTGCACCTAGTACATTACCCTTAGTTCATGCCCCTTTGTCCTACTGCAACTTTCTTCAGACTTAGTATAAAACACTCAGGGTAACCGTTTCTTTGGGTCTTCGTTTCCTTATGAAGACACTCATATGTCACATAAAATTTGTATTAAATAAATTTGTATGCTCATCTCCTATACTCTTTGTCAGTCTAATTATAGAATCCAACTAGAGAACATAAGAGGATAGTAGAAAAAAATATCTTTTCTCACGTAGTAAAGGTGAAATTTTTTCTTGTGTTTTTTCTTTCATTTTCTTTTACAATTTTTCTATTGTACTTTCAGAAAATTCATAGACAAAAGATTTTCTAAATATTCTTTTAAGATAATATTGCAGAATTTTCTCTTCATTATGGAGAAAAAGAGACTGAAAAGAAATTGATTGATATATAGAGCAGTTGAATGAAATTCTTAAAATCTATAGAGTGCATTTAAGAAATGCAATACTATGATAGAACATTTCCCTTTGTCTCAGCAATCAATGTGTAGACCAGAACATGTACTACTTTTGTAATTTAAAAAGAAAGATAATGGAAAGTCAAGTTTTGTAATAAGAAATACAATAAACTTATTTTATTACATAGTTCAGAGGACTAAGCAACCATTGCTTTGAATTACGAAATCAGTTGTGACTTTGACATTTTGTGATGAAAACACCAAAATGCTGCAGCTGGTTACTAGTTTAAAAAGAAAATGTGGTTAATGTACATCTAATAGAGACAAGCTATTACAGAGAACAAAATATAAACTTAAATCAAATAAGCATACATGTCAGCTCCTGAGGGAAGGTGGAATAAAGTGTGAATCATTTTATTTTGTGTTAAAATAACATGCTCTGATAAGTATAGCGTGAGGCTTTCTATCCATTCTGCTGTGGTGCTAAGCATCTCACTAAGCATCTTACCAAGTTAAATAAACATTAGCTGTGACATTAAAGCAATCAATAGAATTAATGTGAACCTAGAGCCAAAACATTTAAAGCAGTAGGAAAAAAAAAGCCAGATTTATAGATCTGCAGAATGTGCGTGAAAGCTACCATGCTCACAAAATTCTCATTCCGATTGGATATATGCACAAATGAGCTGAACTCAGTAAAGAATAAAGCCAAGGAATGGAAAAGGATCCATTAACCTAGATTATCAATAACATTAACAAGTCAGTGCTGGAGTGTATACTCTGTGCATGCCCTGTGCAGGGCACTTTACCTATAGTTCTTCATTTAATCACAGCAACAACCCTTTAGGGGTATTATGGTCTTTACAGCAACCCATTAGGGGTATTATGGTCTCAATAGCCCACAGCTATGGAGAAACACAGCTGACATTCAAAGGCATATCTCTTTCCAAAGTCTATGCTCTTATCCACCTGGAGATGCTGCCACAGCCTTTTCCAACCCCATTAATTTTTGCTGTTGTTCACCTCTGTCCCAATTATGCATGCATGCATTATAAATCCAAATAGTTATGGAGTTCTTAATATGTGCTACACCTTGTGCTCTTAATATAGCAGGGAATTTTATGAATTTTATGAATTACAGTCTCCTAATAATTGTCACCCCCAAACAGCATTTATTAAAAGTACTTAGAAAGCACCAGGCTCATTTCTAGGCACTTTCTGTGGAGTCTCTTTAATTTTGGCAGCAACACTTTACTATATTCTCCACTTTTGCATATAAAGAAACTGGGGCTCAGATACATTTAGCAATTGGCTCAAATTTTAATCAACTGTGAGGCGTCTGATCTGGGATTCCAGCCTCAACCTGCAGGATGTTCTACTGCCTTGTTACCACCTGAGATGGCCTCTTTACTATGCTCCTCAATTCTTCAACTGATTTCACATCATGTAAGTCCCAGTGCATTTTTTTGCCACTGCTTTCCATCTAAGTCATTGAGATTGCTACAATTCCCCACAGACAGGATTATTTTTGAACAGAGTAATGTGTTCAAAGTAATGTGCTAATATTGTCTCTAATATCCCCTACCTTCACCTCTCACCAGACACACACACACACACACACACACACACACACACACACACACTTTGGCCATGGGGCATGCATTAAATGAACTAATATTTAACATACTAATCAAATAGTTTCCCTAAAAGTCAGACTATAATTGCCTTTTACTTTTCAAGGCACGTATATGCAAACTCAAAGCAATTTTCAACTGCAATTGCATTAGCCATATTGCCTCTAAATCAGTTTTCTTTTAGGATGTCTCGTAATGTAACACAGGTAAGAGAAATCTTTCCAAATCATTTCAAGCACTCTTATAAATGTGTCATAGGGATATGCTAAAACTGGCAAAGTGATAAATACTATAAGCTATATGCTCAGACTTGCAAGAATATCTATCTCAGGAGTATATAGACTATAGCAAATAGCTCTCTGTATATTGTGAGTTCTTTGAAGACTATAAAAAGATTTCAACAGATAGTATCTTAATTAAACAAATAATGTAGATACCTTAGAGTTTCTACCTTGGAGTGTGATTGGTGACAACCTATCCAGATATCAATACAGTTGCCCTGATGCATGACGTAGGCAAGTTACTCAATTCCTCTGTAAGTGCAAGTTTACTTGTTTTTAGAGAGGCCATAATATCTTTTGTAGGTTTAAAACCTGGCCAAAACTTCTATGATATACTTCCCATCAATAGGTTGGGTCCATGCCTCTCTCCTTGAAACGAATGGGCTTATGACTGCTTGACCAATAAAATACAGTGAGGTGACATTGTGTGACTTCTGAGAGTAGGTCATAAAGGTCATACAGTTGCCATCTTGTTTGTAGGAACACTTGCTCTTACAGGTCTGTGCCTCTGTGTAAAAAGTTTTATTACGGAGTACACCAAGTACTGTGGTTGACAGTCTCAGATGAGCCCAGCCTTTCAGCCATCTCTACCAAGGCACTAGAAATGCAAATGAGGTCATCTTGATGAGACCAGTCCATCTGCCAGACAAACACCAATGAGTGATCTTCATCAACATCATGTAGAAGTTTCACCTTGCTAAATCCTTCCTGAATTTCTGAGCCACAAAATCATTAAATATAATAAAAATTGTTCTTGCTTTAAGCCATCATGTTTGGATAAGTAAAATGCTGTCTCACACATTGTGAAGGTTATTGTAAGACACTTAGCTCAGGGCCTGACCTAGAAAGCCCTTCATAAATGTTTGCTATTATTTTATCAAGCATCTACTGTGGTCACAAAACTTCATACAGTGTTTTGAGGCATTGAAAAGAGGTATAAGATATACTCTTTGCTCTCATAATTTGGGTAGTGACAGCAAAGATGGATACGTATAAAGACATTGTATATAACCTTCGAGTAGTAAACATTATAATTGCTGTAAGAGTTCAAAGAAAGGAGAGGTAAGTCATTATGAAGAAGGTGGTTTTTGAGCTGCATCTGAGGCCCCCATCTTTGGGAAGAGAAAGAAATATTTGTTGACCAGAGACTGTGCAAGATAGTTGATCTGATCTGGGGGAGGGTGTTGTGTTTTAATTCCCATTTCATAGATTAAGAGACAAGAGAGGCAACGCATATATTTCGATCACCTTCTATTGACCCTGGTTGCTGAGGAAGAGATTCCTGCCCTAGGGTTATGGGGATAGCACAAGCTCCAGACAGTGAATAAATGAGATCAATAGCAGATTATTTGTCACATATATTCACAGCCAGGGGAGGAGGACATTACACACTTCACAGGACTATACAGGTTTGCCCTCAGGAACCTAGGAGCTCCTCTCTTCCTGGTTCATAGACCAACTGTCTTAGTTCATAACTGAAGACGGGCTATTGAGAGGGAGCCTTTATAGAATCAGGAGGGTGGGGTGACCTCTGGTTCCTATGGAAGATAGTGGTTTGGCTGATTTGAATGATTCTGCTGGCTTGCAGGGAACCTAAACCATTTACTCAAAGATGAACAGAAACTATGCCTGATCCCTTTGAGAAGGAGGGTTGTCAACGAGGAGACCTTATATAGGGGAGCAAAGTACAGAGAACTTGCTGTTAGGCCATTTGAAATCCTCTCAATTTTAGCAGGCACATAAAGAAAAGAAGTAGCAGGTTATTGGGCTTTAATTTTTGGCCTTATATCATAGCATAACTTGCTCAAGATGCCAAAGCCAATAAAAAGTGGAGCTTGGATTTCAACTGGAGAGTGTCTAGTCCAAAGTATCTTCATGGGCTCAAACCTAGATAAAAAATGAAGGAGAGGACAGGTTTATTAATACCTCTGAGTACATGTTGCTTTTTTTTCATGTCATTCTTTTCTATTTCAATGAATTTAATCTAATCTCAAGGTACACAATACCCTAAGAATGCTCATGGGTATCATACTACAGTTAGAAAAGGTATCACCATTGGTGGATTATTAAAATCTCTTGTACACAAGCCCAACTCCTTGTCTCTCTCTCTTTTTTTTTGTATTCTTTGGCTAAACCACAGCCCTTGTTAAATCCAACTCTATCTCTGTTGTGTCTTTACCTGAGACCCAGGTCTTGCTGGAGAAAAGCACACAGCCACGCTGATTGATGTCATTTTAAACTTATCCTGACTCTCTAGTGCTCCCTTAGTGTTACCCGGTGCCATAGAATAAAGTGTTTGTGTCCCCCCCTGCAAATTCATATGTTGAAATCTAACCCCTAATACAATGGTATAAGGAAGTGGGGCCTGTAGAAACACACAGGTCATGAAGGTAGAGTTCCCACAAATAGTATTAGTGCCTTTATAAGAGGCCCCAGAAAGCTTTCTTGCCCCTTTCACCATGTGAGGACACAGTGGAAAGACAGCTATGAACTAAGACAGATGGTTTATGATGAGAAAGTTCCTCATTAGACACTGAATCTGCTGATGTCTTGATCTTAAATTTCTCAGTTTCTATAATTGGAAGAAATAAGTGTCTGTTGTTTATAAGCCACTCCATGATATTTTGTTATAGTAACTCAAATGGGCTAAGACATCTGGCAATTCTTCTTCATTTTCCCACTTTCCTTGATTTCAAATATATATCTTCTCTAACCTTAAAACTCCAGCATCTCCTTTTCCAACCTCATTCTTTCATTTTTATCCATAGCATTAATCTTTTTTTAAATATTTAATTGTTTGATAAGTATTTATGTATGTATTTAATCTTTCCCCACAAGGATGTAAGCTCTAGGAAGGCAGGGACTTTTTATTCACTTATTTTTCTCCTGCATCTTTAGTGCTGAGAATAGTGCCTGATACATAGTAAGCATTTTAATGTATGAGCATTGAATGAATAAATGAATAAATAAAGAGTGTTCTCTTTGGGGCTTCAGGCATCTAGGCAACCATAAAGATGGTTGCATTAAGGACAATAGACATGTTCTTCCCTTCTCTTCCTTATCCTTTACTTTGTTTATAGTGTCTTCCAAATGCAGAAGTCTGAGTAGAGCCAATGTACAGTAGGAAACTCTGTAGGAGGCTTTAATATTTATTAGCCACTAAGTAAAATCTTTTTATATTTCATCCTGAGAGGTAGAGCAAAGTAGAAGGAGAAGACATTCCTTTTAGCCATCATTTGATTTAAAGATACCTTCTACTTAGGAAGGTGTAAGTGAAGTAACAGAATGCGATGAAGATGCCAAGTACAAATGTCTTGATTACTTTCATAAAACTGAAATCCAGTAGTAGAGATATATAAGAACTGCATTTTCTGCTAAAATTTAATATCTGGGAGATGTAACAAGCAATTAACAGTTTTTCCCATGCCATTATGAATTGTTTCTAATAATACTTCTACTCTATTTCTTGCCACATTCATTTTATTTTAAAAATTTAACACATCTGTCTCCTCTAATAGGTTGCCTTTTCTTCAAGAAGTGTAAACACGGCCTATTGTTTTGTATTTTTCTAATGCTTAGCACAGTGCCTGGCACATAACAAGAATTTCCTAAGTGTTGGTAAAAGAAAATAAAGACTTGAATAAATTTACATAACTTCACATGTTTTATCCCACAATTCTCTCATCAATCTTTCTACATAGGCACACAGCACAATTTTAAATGGGAGGAAGTGATGCCTTTCTTTTGTATGGTGGGAGAAAGATGGTTATGAAACAGGAAGTGGGAAAAGAGTCACCATAATGACTAGACCACAGTCATATTTTCAGATAGCACAATTTTAGTGGAGTGCCTATGAAAGCATATGGAAATTTATAATCTAGAAATTGATGCTCTATTATCATTATTAGTATTAATTTTTTGGTGATAATAACACAACATCTATCCTCAACAAATTTTAAGTGTACTTTATTGTTGACTATAGATACAATGTTGTATAACAGTTCTTTAGAGCTTATTAATCTTATTTAACTGAAAATTATGTCCATTGATTAATAACTTACTATTTACCTCTCCCCCAAGCCCCTAATAACCACCATTCCAATCTTTGATTTTGTGAATTTGATTATTTTGAATGCTTCATATAAGTGGAATTATGTAATACTTGTATTTCTGTGACTTATTTCACTTAGCATTATGTCCTCAAAGTTCATCCACATTGTTGTATATTGTAGAATTTCCTTCTTTTTTTAAAGGTTGAATAGTACTCTATTGTATGTATATACCACATTTAGAAATTGATATTCTTACAACCACTCATGCTCATGTACCCATTGAAAAATGACCCTCCACCCCCACTCTCAGGGCTATAATACAGCAGGCAGATGACTGCTTTTAGAGGGCAAGCTCTGTGAAAGCTATCACATCTACTACTTTATCTCCTGAACTTATTGTAGTGCTGACTACGATAAGTGCTCAGAAACTATGAATGAAAGAATAAAATGGGTCTACTTGATGTTGCTCTTCAACTCTCTATTCTGGGCCAAATCTGACACCTGATTGAAAGCCACCTTCACTAACTTATTTTAATTCTATTTCTTTGCCAAATTCTGTCATATAGGGTACAACAGGGACTCCTTTTTTGCTTACCATTTTATTGAGTTTTTCCATACTTAAACAAAAATGATAGAATACCTTTGGTCTTAATTAATGGTCTAAATTAACTTATGGAAAATCCATAAAAGTAGACCAACACTAAAACACCTGGGACTTGGTTTTACTGTTCTATATTTATTTGAATGACATGCTAGGAATTATTTTTTAATGTATGCCAATTTTTTTTTGCTGCATGAATATAAATTCTTATTATTTCAATATCTTTCATGGCTAATTCAAATAACTATTAAAAAAGAAAGTTCATAGCACTCATTTTTTCTCAAAAGTTTACTGCTTCTTTAATTACTATTGCCTTTTAGCAAGCTACTGCTACAAGCCATGTTAAGATTTTTACAGTGTAATTTTTAAAAGCTAGACAAATCTCAATTGGATTGTCACAAAATCACTTATATTTATGATTCATTTTGAAAATTAGAACCAGAAATTTGGGCCTGATTCATTTAAGATATATTTATTTACACTTTCATAATATCTAGAGTATATTGTTCAATTCTTCATTTTAGAACCTCTCTCAACAGCATCTACCATTGATTAGGAACTTATGAATTTAGCTTGTTTCACCAATCCAGAACTACTTCAAAACATTCAAAATTATTTTATATAGATTATACACAGTGAATAAAAAGAAACTTGATATAATGCTTTTGGTTTTGGGTAGAGAATATTTTAGAACAGAAATAAGTTTCCTTAACATCAGATTATAATGATAGCACAAGATATAAAGGCAGCTGTTCTAACAAATGCTGATTTTTTGTTGGAAGAGGTAGCATGTAAAAGTAACATCATAAAAATACCTTATATATGTTTATCTCATAATTCTACAGATTACGTTAACCTCAGAATTTCTATAAACATAGTAATAGTATTATTTCGGACTCAGCTCTCACCAAGTAAATATCAGGAAGCTCTTGCCCAGAACTTTTCAATACAGACTGAAGGTTATGTGAATTTTTCACATGTGATCTGAAAACTCTCTAGACAGAGAATAGTACAAGAATATTCCACTGAGGGACAGAGGGAAATGGAGGAATATGTTCCTAGAAATGAGAGCACTTATGATCACAGCTGACATTGCTATTCACTAGTAAACACGCAGTGCCTAAGTACTGCTATTACTTACCAATACACATTGCTTCTCCACTGCCCTCGGTGACCCAGGGCTCATTTTTTGGCTTTCTTTTAATAAGACTTCATCTTATCCTATATTTGTGGTCAGAAAGTGGTGGAAACACTAAGGAAAGGTTGAATTAAGTGGGAACTAAGAACAGGCAGCAGGGGGAGTCAGGTTGCAAGAAACTATGTATAAACTGGTAAACAGTCTAAGTAAAGGACACAGAGCCTAAAAAGGACCAAACCAGTAACAGATTGTCCTTAATACACAGAGGCTGGGCCTAAACAACGCGACACTTGGGAGGTAGGAAGAGATTGTGATGTTCATATTCTCCTGCCCTCTCTGGGACATTCACCTGTACTTTCTCCTTTTCTGGGACATTCACCTGTAGTTTCTCCTTTCCAGACCTACAGAGCTTACATTGCCTCACTGAGGCTTGGGTTATTTTGATTCCTTCTTGCCCTAAAAAACTTTCCTGTTCAGGTTTCTAAACCTTAAGAGATTTGTTCTAGGTGCTCTGTGACCAATATATATACGAAGGGTTTAGTAGGTGTTATAGTGTAATGTCACTCTTTTCAAGTTAAGTCCATGAAATGTACATTGACTCATCTAGAAGAAAGAGGAATTTCAGGCAGATCAGGAAGGAGACAATCTGGGGGAATAATTTAATCTTTGATGCCTCCAAAATTCCATCTCATTAGAGGTCTTTCTAAAGTGTCCAGTATTCAGAGCAGAGATTTATCTCAGAACCGCAGGATTTTATACTTAAGGCGAGATTACCTCTGTCATTATTTCCTAATATCCTAATAACTTCCAGTACTGTTTCAGTACAATTTCTGTCCTATAATGACATCTGCTGTCACTATTCGTGACATGCACAAAATACAGTTGATGGAACTCATAGTTAAATATGATTATGATATTTTACAGATGTTGTGGGACTGAATTGTTATTAGATATTGGTACTTCATTTGGTCTGTTTAATTCTGTTTTTGGTTGCTGGAGGTGAAGCATTTTTAGAGCAGGCTCTATTTATGAATGGGAGACATGAATCAACTACATAAGGGATTCTAAGGCTGCTAGAAAAACTCTCTGCTATCTGGTCCCTAAAATAACTCCTATGCTTTCTGTGACTCAAAATTTCACAAATGTAGCTCCAAGTTTTTCCATTTGTTTCCTTTGCCCATGAAAATAAAACAACACAATAGATTCACCTGGGGAGATATTAGAAAAATCCGCATGCTTGGACCCAACTCCCAGAACATCTGCTTTTATTAGCCTGGGTTACAGGCTCAGGTACTGGTATTCTTAAAAAAGTACCTAGGTGATTTTAATGTGCAACCACTATTGAAAAACACTGAGATAACAGTATGGGCAGTTCGCTTCTTTTTTCCTCTAAATCAAATATCTTCCTGAAAAGCAAGTTATTAGAAAGAAATAGGACAATAAAGAAAAAGAGCTCAGGACTTTAAAAGAAATTGAGCAGTCAAACCAAAGAGAGGCTCAGAGCGGAAGTCACAGGGATTTCTAAACCAAGCGCTGTCCATTTATAATGGACAGTCCACAATGAAGGTAATAATTGCTCAAAGGCTAGACTTGTTAGTATTAAAGGCAAATGGTAAGGAAATGACAAGCAGTAACATTCCTTGCGTTTAGTCATTTAAGGAGCAATCTACATGTAGGTCTGGAGCTCAGAGAGATGGCCTGCAGACTAATCTGTAGGCAGCGCAAGGAGTATTAAGATGCTGCTGCCACAATTGCTGCTACTCTGTGAACCCACTAGGGAGGTGCATTGTCTCTCCTTTGAAGTTCCAGATTAATGGGCCTGAAAATTGAATTAGCTCAGTGACTGTTCAAAGGTCCATGGTGAAATGAAAACAAGTCAGAAAAGAAATAAACCTGTAGCTAGTTGCTACAGAAACATTTCAGCTTAGAATTTTCAAGCTTAAAGTGAATCTGAAATGGTCATTCAACATGGACAAATTGAAGTTGGGGTTATAGCTAATATGTTGAAAATATTCTCAAGAGTTCAAATATCATAGAATAAACAACTAACACATAAACATTTTGTCTTCCCAGTAATAAACTGTTTGCTTTCCTTTGTTCAGATACTCCTCAAAAGTTTCAAAGCAACAAGACTAATCAAAGAAAATAAGTAAATTAAAAGTCTGGTAAAGATAGTTTTTGTAAGAAGTTAACTTATCCTTTTAAATTGCTTGAGCAGTATTTTTCGCGGTGGCCATGACATAGAAGCAACTGAAGTGTCCAACAATAGATGATAGGCTAAAGAAGCTGTGTTACATATATACAATGGAATATTACTCAGCCATAAAAAGAGATTAACTACTGCCATTTGCTACAACATAGATGGACCTTAAGATAATCATGCTAAGCAAAATAAGACAGAAAAAGTTGAAAACCACATGATATCATTTATATGTGGGATCTAAACCTAAAAGCAACAAACAAACAGGACAAACAAATAGAGACTCATGGGCATGGACAATAGACAAGTGGTTACCAGAGGATATAGAAGAGGGGAGGAATGAGGTAGATAGGGTGAAAGGGGCCAAATATGTGGTGATAGAATGAAAACTAACTATGGGAGGGGAATACAAAATTAAATTGTACACCTGAAACATACTGGATTTTGTTAAACAATGTCATAAAAAATTTAATCAATCAATTGGCTGGTTAAATTGGCTCCCTGACATTTTGCCTTGAGATGGGACTCTTCAGACATGGATTTCCATGAGGCTAAGGAAGCTGAAGTGTCAGTGTTCCTCACTCACACTAGCCCTATCTCAGGCCCTGGAAAGAGGAGTTCTAATTAAGAGTTATACATTTCCTAGAAAATATTTGCTTTGGGAAAGGATCAGCTATTTCCCTGCATAACATAGCCAAATATTTTGTTTATTTTTGGAATGTTAGATACTATAATTCTGTTCATATATAACTTAATAATCATATATATTCATGCAACAGATATTTATTCAATTACATAAAAATAAATGAATAATTTGTGACAGTTTAAAGAATTCTATTCATTATTAAATAGCTTTAATGGCTAGTGTAATTTAATATATATAAATGTGAACATAAACAAACATATTAATTGTCCATTGTGTACCAATCATTGTACTAGGAGCTGGGAATATGAAGACGCACTACAGCATCCAGAAAGACATTGAAAAGAGGAAAGCTACATGGTTAAAACACATATAGAGGTTAATTTTTGTAGCAGTCACCAAAATTATGAGTAAAACTTCTTTTTAAAGTTCTGCTGTAAAGATAAAATTAACAGGATACATATCTTGACCATATGAAAAACATGCCCTTTGATATCTAGAACACATGAGGAATTAAAATAAAATACAATTAAAATAAAATAAAATAAAATAAAATATTTAAACAATAATATCTGCTATTAGGTATCAATCACTGTAATGAAAATAAGAACTTAATTAAAAGGGAGAAGAAACTAATGTTTAGAATAACAAAACAAATAAAACTATAGTTAATTTTCTAATTATTGTTATGGATAGTGACCAACATTGTCTGTTGCTGTGATAAATCCATTGCACTTAATGACATGTTTATTTTAGACGTATACATTTGTTTTAGCTTAATTAAATTAATATATTCATATCATTTTAAAAGGATTTGAGGTTGCTTTCAACATTGGTTTCTAATTTTCAAAATGTTCTTACAAGCTTTTAAGAATCTAAGAGAAATGTGTATTATTTATTCACAAATATACATTTCTCCTTTAAGGAAACCACAAAAATAAACACTTAAAATAGTAATTATTAATTAGGTATCAATAGAATCATTTGTGGAAATTTCTTATCTTTGCAGAGCAACATAGCTGGCAGAAACCTAACTCTTTTTGCTGGGTAAAAGTGAAATGTAAACAAGGAAGTTTCTTCTGAAGATTAAATAAGTACAAAAACAAACTTTGCTTAGTTTCTTCATTAATTTTTTTTGTCAGTTTTTCACTGACTTATTGTCTGAAAAGTACAATAGCTGCCTGTTTTGGTCATTTCTTTAGGTCCCATACCTGAGACCTTTGTATGTACAAATTACATTTGTTTTTTTCTTCTCTTAATCTGTTTTGTGTTAATTTAATTATTAGACCAGCCAAAAGAACCTAGAAGAGTAGAGGAAAAATTTCCTCTCCAATAATATAAACTGGCTTCAGAAATATATTAGTAGGAACCAGAGTGACTTATTCTGCTAGTGTTTATATTTAAAAAATGTTTCAAAATTATTATATGAAGAGGTGATCAAAAGTGTAGGCAGCCAAAAATGTAGGAAAAAAGTATTATAGAGGTGTTTCAGATAGTTGATTAATAAGTATACTATGTTATTATTTCCTGGGTTTGTAATATTTTCATTTTAGTCAACATTTTAAAATTTATATCGTTGACTTCTCTAATTCTAAATAAATAACACTTTTATACCTAATCTTATATTCTCAATTTAGTATTATTTTCTTAAAAAGGGAGCTTTCAAATTACACTAAGTGTCAAGCTATGCTAGACATGGATCTGCCTTTGTCATTCTGCAGAAGAACTTTTCACATTATGGACAAACCACAGTGTAAGAGGTGTAGAGGGGAATTATGGCTCCTGAGCAGATACTTTTCCATTTGTTCAGGAGTCAGGAAATTTGGTTCTCTTCTGACCTCTGCATTTATTGGCTGAGTGGTTATATTCATATGTCTGAGGGAGGGAAAAGGTAGAGTGGGTAGTAAAATACCTGGATAATAACAGCACTTTTTATACGTTATCTCATTTAATACTAACAACTGGTTTATGAGGTTGGAAGAAGCTAAGATGACTAGATGAAGAATCTATATCAAGCGAATGCAGGAACTGAAACCTATATATATATATCTGGCTTTATGTACTATGACTTTTGCCATGACTTACAGATTTAACACTCTAAAGTTCCTCAGCTGTAAAATTAGGATATATTATGTCTTTCTTGTCTGCTTCCCAGGATTTTGTTAGTCTTCAAAAAGGGAGCTTGTGAGAAAATAATTTAAATATTATTTTATCTGTATAAATATTATTTATGGACTACAGCTCTGTATGCAGCAAAGGAAGTAAATGCCATGTGATTTGGGGGATCAAATTATTTAATAGTAATAGCTCTGAGATATTGCAGCAAATGGAGCTATGTGAATACATTTCATAGGTAAGTGACACTGCAGGTTTTTTGTGCTCACTTCGGTGAGCTGTGTCCTGCTTGGACCCTCCAAAAATGTCTCGTCTTATCAGAGGAGTTTTTTACTCCATCCAGAGCAGACAATAGAGTTATAGATGAATAACCACAATAATAAAAAGAGGCAAAGAGCTTAAAGGTGAGACTGAAGAAATGACCCTTAATACACCATATGTTTGAGGGAGTCATCATCCATCAAAAGTAATTAGTAAAGATTTGGGCATTTTGGTGAACCTTGAGCTTTTGCAGTCTCAGGATAATATGTTAAAGTTATTATAGGTTTAAATAACAAGGTTACTGGCAAATTTGGAAGAAGATAAATCAAAACTGAACCCAACCAGAGTCTATTCTCTACCAGGCTGGGTAAGGAAGATTACTTTTTTATTGAGAAGGAACTTTTGATTAATGTAAGGATGAAATTGGAGAATTATTTAGAGAAAGTTGTATATGTTAATGTTCAAGTTAACTGTATATTAACATGTTCAGAATTTTCATTTCAATTATATGATTAATAGTTCTCAAATCATTTTTTTTAAATTATATGAATTTAAAAACTTTTTTTATATATTTCATAGATAGGTACTTGAACTAGGTGGATCATACATAATTATTGTAACCAAGAAAAGGTTTCTGGAAAGGTAAAACTGGGTTAGAAGAACTGCTTTAAGAAGGCTTACTACTGAATGTGCTACATGTATGGCCAGACAGATATAGAACTAGACAGGCAAGTTAAATTATTTGATGCTTTTTCAGATAGACATTTTAAAAACATATTTTAAAACTTTTATATAGTGAAGGTGGGGAGAAATGTTTTTTCTAAGAAGTTATATTTTTCTAACATATACATTATAGAATTATAGAGTATCAAGATAACTTCTTTGAAGACATACTACAAGATTTCAAATTTAGTTAACTAAATTACTCATTCTCCATAAACAGACCTATATCTTCTTTTATTTCATTTTGGAAACTCAGCTCACTTTGATGACATCTAATTCACTAAAATTGGATATGAGGAGGGAAAAATACTCAAAAGATAAAGATGTTTTGAATTTTGATTTTATTTTATCTACTTTAATGAGAAGAGGACCAATTTATATTGTGTGACTTAATCTTAGTAATGCTTTATTATCCACTAGAAATCAATGTCCCAGGCAAGCTCTCATTAATCTAGCTCTGGATAAAAGTTAGTTGTTTTATTTACTTTTCTTTGTCATCTTCTAAATTATGTTTTGCTTTGTTCTTATTTTTGATCTCTGTTTACATTTTGCTGTTTTATTGCATGCACTCTGCTATAAATCATATTAAATCTTTTGTGGAAAGTGACAAGGCATAAAACAAATAATATTGTTTGTTTTAATCTATCTTGCCTATCTCCTTTGTTTTTATCTTTTCTGTCTGCCTCAGTTATCAAAATTCTGAGATAGTGGCCTGACATATCCTTATTGCCCTGACATCCACCCACTACTCTAATTCAACTACCAACTGTTTTTTCCTAGACATGCTCTCATTAGAGGTATATGTGAAGACTCTGGCCCAGCCAAGGGCTGGAAGTTTAGGATGAGTCTCAATTCTAGGCCTGGCAGTTGAGCTAGACTGAAAATCCAAATGTTTTTGTCCCTGTAGAGAGATTGTATCTCTGGGATCTGTGTATTCCCAAGAGAAAAAATCTTGCCAGTCCACACATGTTGTTCTAGAAGAACCTGCTGATTGTCAAGTTTTCTGAGGGGCCAGTGTGATCTTTAAGAGCAACAGTCGAGCCTCTTCAGATGTTTCCTGAAGAAACTAAAGAGTTTACAGTTTTCATATCCCTGTCTGGGAACAGCAGTACTTTCTACTACTTGTGGGTTTCCATCATTCCCAGGTACCCTATTAGTTTGGTAGAATAAAGTCATGAGTATTCAAAGGAAATAATAACAGTATAAAAGGACCCAATGGTCAAAACTGTCAGAGAAGACAGATTATTAAAATATTTACAACAAATGTTCTAAAGAAGAATCAAGGAGATTCTGCTATAAATTTACAAAGACTTCTTGAAACTTAAAAACCTTATACTTTTTAAATTTAAAAACAAAGTGTATGAATTAAGGAGAAATTAGTCACTATACAGATTAGAATTGGTAGCCTGAAAGTTCAAGTGGAAGACACATTTCAAAACACAGCAAAAATGTAAAGAGAATACAATCATGAAAAAGAGAAGAAATATGTAGGGCAGTAAGAGGAATTCTAAGATGTGAAGAACAGGGATTTCCCAAAGAAGAAAGAGAAACAGATATAAGGAAACATAATGATAAAGTAACAGTTGGGAAAAAAGCATTGGATTTAAAAAAAGTCTTGTATATTATGATTAAAAGTACCCAGGCAGGATTAATTTCCATAGCTGAAGATTGGAGGTGAGAGGGAGAGAGAGAAAACAGATTGGTAGATAATGGCTTTTCATTCTGCTCCTGGTCATATCCCTTTTGGAAGTACATTGTGCTTTTTGTCACATAATAGAGGCACCTTGATATTTCATGATAATGCCATAATAATCACACCTTAAACTTCTCATGTAATATGTCAATCTGGTTCATTGGCTTCCACATCAACTATTTTTAACTAATGGATGAAGAAGTATTGGGTATATATATAATTGCCATATAAGAGAGTGGTTTCTGTTATGTGAATTACTTTGAGCTGATGTGCCCCCTGGTGGGTTTGGACCTACAAAATTGGACCTACAAAACTAGATTTGGGGTTAGGAAATGAGGAGAGTGAATTTCTCTGCAATTAGAGAGAATTTGGCAAGTCATAAACAATCTGAAAAAGAGTGATTAGATTACATGTAGCTGAGACTGATATGGTGTAAAGTATCTGATGAAAACTCTTACAAGAGATTGATCTAAAGACAACAATAAAGATGTCTAGGGTCTAATGCTCAGTTTGAAATTGTGTTTCTGTGCTATAAACTCTTCATGGTTTTGCCCCTTCCTCATATTGTGTTAAATCTACTATAACTATGGATATTATTCTATGTATTTGAAGCAGAAAGAGGTTTGCTACATGTAAATAGGTGCTTAGAAAATAATTGGAGAGGTTGAAGGAGAACATATAGGTTGGGTTTCCAAAAACATCTTTAGGAAGAATGCATCACTGTCCCACTAGGGTAATGGGCCTCCATTGTAGCTTTTCTGAAAGCAGGAAGCCTCTATTTTGATCAAACCTGCCTTTCAATCCAAGGAACTGAAGAGTGGACACTGAACTGCTGATGTAGAATGGTCTTATATTTTTATGACCTTTCTTTTTTTATTAATTATATTTTTATGGTGACATTGGTTAACAAAATCCAGTAAGTTTCAGGTGTGCAATTTAACAGTAAGGCATATATATATATATATATTGCATTGTGTATTCATCTTCCATAGTTAGATTTCTAATTATGACCTTTCTTAATAGCAGCCACAGCCAAGAGTCACAGGAATATAGAATTCTCTGTATTTCTGTCTTTGGAATCTTACAAAAAGGCATCTGATTAGTTTTCAAACTACAATATAGAAAATGCTTGGTGTAAAAGTCAAGAGAGGCAATCCAGCACAAGGCTGATTTTCACAGGGCCATTAAAGTGGGGACAGAGAGACCATTAGAATTAAGATACATTAGTGGTGGCAGGAGGATAACTTATAAACAAGAAATTAGGAAGAAGCAGGATCTGGAGGAAAGAATAATCATGATGCCTTATTCTTGGTTACAGTTGTCTTTGGGTAACTTGAATTCTCTTATGGTGGTTTAGGGTGACATAGAGCTGAGATGGTGAGTCATCTTCTTTATCTCAACTAATGGCAAACATGAAGAATCTATATTGACTTGCTATTTTCTGGTCTTTAGAATCTTCAATAAGCTCTTTAGAAATTTAATTTACCAATTGACTGGCATTGGCACTAAGAGAGAAATAAAACCTATTTGCTACCCTTCTTGTCAATACTTTTGAAACAAACTTAAATAGTCTCACTTGTTACAGTACCATAGAACTATTATTATTTAAAACTTGGTAACCCAAATCATGTGGACTGTATAGAACTATGGGCCGTAAAGTAATTTTATGTTTATAAAATTTATTAGGAGGCAGTACTTATCTATGATTGACTATAGTTAGAAAACAGCAAGCAAACAACAAAAGATACCAGGAAAAGGAGGCTGGGTATAAACTGCCTGTGTTTCATAGTTGTTAGGTAGTCTGGTCCAACAGGCAGAGTAGTCTATAAGAATTAACACAACCATTAGCCCCAGTGAGGTAACTTAACTTTAACACTTCTGTTTAACTATTACATTGTTCCATATTGTTTATTGTCTTAAGAAATTTGTTTTCATCTTATGAGAAAAGGTATGAAGAAAGCAAATGTAAGTGCACTGTTGATGTGCTGAAAACTTTCCTATGTAACATTATGTGTATACGTATGCTATGGGTTGACTTGTTTTTTTCCTCAAAATTCAAGTGTTCTAACACTCAGTAGCTAAGAATGTGACTTTGTTTGGAAAGGGGGTCATTGTAGATTTAATTACTTAAGTAAAGATGAGGACATTAGGGTGGGCTTTAATTTTAATATGGCTAGTGTTCTTGAAAAAGGATAAATACAGACTCAGATGTATATACACACAAAAAGAATATTATGTGATGATGGAAGTCAAGATTAGGGTAGTGCTTATACAAATTAAAGAACATCAAGGTTACTAGAAAATCACCAGAAACTAAAGGGGAGGCTTGGAACAGATGCTTCTTCATGATCCCCAGAAAGAACTAACTCTGCTGAAACCTTGATTTTGGATTTCAAACTTCCAGAACTGTAAGACAATAACTTTCTATTGTTTATGTATTCTAGTTTGTGGTATTCAAACTGTTATGGCAGCCTTAGCAGATAGATGCAAAGTATAAGAATTTTTAAAAACATATAAAGAATATTGAATTTATAAACTAAAAATTAAGAAAGATGAACATAATGACATTATATACTATACATATACTCAGGGGTCAATCAAGTATCACCTTTCCAGATGGTGGAAAATTTGGCCACAAATTTTAATTTGACTGAACAAGCTGTAAGAAAATTCTTTACTGTTATAAATCAATGTGTTACGTAGCTAGTCAGACACGAGTGACAGGGGAGCAAAGGAATAGAGGCCTAGCCTAGAAAATGTCCAAAGAACACCATATTGGTAGTTAGAGAATCCCTCCTGCACTTGCAGAGGCAAAAGAAAGGAGGACCATAGTCTCAGCTGGCCTAATCTGGCCACAAATGCATGCACAGAAAGCACTGCCCATGATTTCAGCCTCATTATACCATCATGACTATGTCTGGAAGTTCATGAATCTAATTATAACTAAATTCTAGGTAAGCACATGCACACTAAGCAAAGCTATATAGCAGCCAGGTGTCAATCAAAGTGACCTCACTTGCCAGTCACCTAGGAATGTTTTTGGGACCACCCCATCATGGCTTCCAAATATAACGCAGACCTCTTCCTCCCCATGGGTTACAGCTCTCCATCTTTCATGGCTGTGACCTGTATTTCCTCCTTAGGGGTACATCAACTCATTTCCACGTGGTTAGCTGGTTTTAGGCTCCACCTGTCTTCTATCTCATACTGTGTTTTTAATAAATGAATATTTCTCATATTCACTGAGTTGAAATTCATTTCTTCAGTAGTGAAAAAGACCTAGAGGTGTGTGTGTGTGTGTGTGTGTGTGTGTGTTGTCGAAACTCCAATCGCTCCCACAGTAACAAATAGAGGATTACGAGAAAGTTATTTAGCCTCTTAGGAGTGATCTGAAAAACTGATTAGAAATGGAACATTTGGAAGTAATCTTTACCAAAAGAACATGAGGCAGTAAAGAAAGACAAATAAGAAGTAAGTTAGTATCACTTCAAAAACCATATGTGGACATATTACTTCATTACTGGCCTAAAATGTCCCCTATGGAATCATCATAAAAATGATAATTAATTTCAAGGAGTGCCTAGAATGAAAATTACCTGGACTTTTGACATTTAGATTTTCATATGAAATTGTACCTGCTTCCAAGTAGATATCAAAAGCAGCTGGTAGATCAATAGATCAATGGGTGCATGTAGTCAGTCCAGTGATATCTGCCCAGAGAAGATATAAAGAGGCCACACCACTAATTCCTTTTCCAGGGGAACCCATGTTCAGCCTTTTCTCTTTCCATTCGTAACCAAATCTTCTAAACAGCTACAGTATGTTGTAGCAAATATGGGGTGTTTAATTCTCAATATAAGGGAAAGCATCTTTATTAATTTATAAATCTCTAACAGTTTTGCTAAAGTTTTTTTCCTTTTGGAGTTTCCACATTTCTAATACTTTCTGTGTTTGTATTTTTCTTACTAGTGTGCATACTTTGGAAGAAACAGGCAATTTCAGAAATGAGAAGTATTTTAACTTTCTTTATTGCACAGAAAAATTGTGATTATATTTCCCACCTTGTGAGAGCTTGTATGCTGCCCAAAATTATAATTTCAGTGCAGTCAATGAAGATTTATAGATCCTAGCAAGATAATTTTACTATACACAGGAGAATATGAGGATTATTTTGCTGTAAGTCCAAACACTTTTTGGTGTTAATTTGAACTAGGACTTAAAAAATCTTTTGAAAAAGTTATTTAAGTATTTGTATGAAAATAGCTAGTAATAGTTATCATTTATGGAATATTTAGCATATGACGACCACTGTATTAATACTTTCTTCCCTTATCATACATAAATATTTCTGCGAGAGCCTAAATCTTGAATGTGAAAAACTCTGGAAGCTTAAAAATTGCTGAGCTGGATGGAACCCAAACCCAAGGCTAGAGTTCCCTGTCCACCAAAACACACACCACAGGCTGCGCTCACATATTTGAATGTCCTAAATCACTAATTAATGTTATTATTAAGAAACCTCAAAAGGTTTACATTATTAAAATTATTTAGGAACGGCAAACAATGAGAATTAAAATGTGCTGCATTGAAATGTAAGAGAGTTTTGTATAGTTATTAAAGACGTCGAGGCACGTGAAAGCCTCAGTTCAATGATAACAGATTTAGTCACCCTGCAGGCATATTTATTTAGATGCATTGGTTTGAAACCTCAGAAGCTCCCTAGGTAAAATCTGAAACTTGTCCCCATACACAGAAGGCAAGGAGAGACCAAAGAAAGAGGTGGATTATGCCAAACCGGTAGGTGGCAGTTTTAATAAGCAAGGGAACTTACATATGAAGCTTGTCTTGGATCTGTAAGATGAGTAGATCTTTGCACTTGCCCACCAGAATCTTAAAAGTTTATGCAGAGGCCTTAATGAGGTTCATTCATGTTTACCATTCAGATGGTCTCAACAGTATAACTCTGCATAATTATTTTGAGGTTCATTCTTTTGCTATTGCTGAATAGTATTTCATTGTATAGGTGAACTACAATTTTTATATCCATGGGCCAGTTAATGGACATGTGCCTTATTTCCAGTTTTAACTATTAGAAATAATGCTGTTGTAAGCATCTATGTACAAATATTTTTATGTACATTTGCTTTTATTTCTTTTGGGTAAATAAGATTGGAATGACTGGGTTGTATAGTAGGTATATATTTAAGAAACTGTCAAATGGTTTTTCAAAAACAGTTGTGCTAGTTTAAATTCTCATCAGTGGTGTATGAGGATTCTAGTTGCTTCATATCCCCCTTTAAATATTTGGTATGGCCAGTTTTTTTAATTGTAGATATTCTGATAGGAGTGTAGTAGTATTAAATTATGGTTTCAATTTGCATTTCCCTAACAATGGTTGTTGTTGAACATTATTCATGTGCTTATATGTTATCAGTAAATCTTCTTGGAAAAAGTATTGAAATCATTTACCTTTATTATTAATTTTCTTGTCATGTTCTAATAGTTCTTTATGTATATGGATAAAAGTCCTTTATCAGATATGATATTTAAAATATTTTCTCCCAGCTTGTGGTTTGGTCTTTTTTGTTCTTTTAATAGTATTTTTTGGAGAGCAGAAATTCTTTATTTTGATGAAGTCCAATTTACTTCTTATTTTGTAGATTCTGCTCTTGATAGTTTATCTAAGAAATCTTGGCTTAATACAAAGCATAGATTTTGTTTTAGAAATTTTATAGTTTTATATTTTACATTTATATCTATGACTTATTTCAGAGTTACTGTTTGTATATGGTTCAAGGTATGAAGTTCATAAAATATATGTACATATAAATATGTATTTGTTAAATACATTAAGTTGTGTTTGAACTTTTGTGGTAAATCAATTGACTATATATGTTAGTCTATTTCTGAACTCTAGTCTATTCCATAGATCAATTTTTTCATTTTATCTCAGAACCAATACTCTGTCTTGATTACTGCAGTTTTATGATAAATTTTGAAGTAAGATAGAAAAACTTTGTTCTTCGTTTTAATGTTATTTTTTTCTATTCTAGTTCCTTTGCCTTTCCAAATGAACTTCAGCCTCACTTGTCAATTTCTACAGAAAAGCTGGTGGGGTTTTGATTGCAATTCTGTTGACTCTATACATTCATTTTGGAATTATGATACCTTAACTAAATTGAATGTTCTGATGCTCAGGCATGACATATTTCTCTACGTAGTTAAAAATATTAAATTTCTCTTTTCAATGTTTTGTAGTTTACAGAGTTTGATCCTGCACATTTATCCTTAAGTAGTTATATTGTTATGCCACTATAAATTATATTTTTAATTGCAATTCCCATTGGTTGTTATATAGAAATACAGTTGATTTTCAAACATGGGTCTTTTATTCTGAAACCTTTAAAACTCACTTATTAGTCTTAGTAGCTATATAGATTTTCTGCATAGTAGATTAGCAGGACATTTGAGAATGACTAGGTATCTGTATGGGTGGAGAGATTATGAGGAAAATTTGGGATGATCATTATGTTTTTGACTTGGAGTTCTAGGTTGATAGTGATATCATTAATAAAAATTAGGAATATATGATTAAATAATATGTTTGCAGGAAGAAATGAGATTAAATTTATTGTTGGATATGTTGAATTCTAAAGTCTCATGAAATTCAAATGGAAATGTTTAGCAGGCAATTATATCTATGCTTGGGGAACTATTAGGAATGAAATACATTTGGAAGTCATCATTTTTGATGGTGGTCTGCTTTCTAGAAATATATAATTATAAAAAGAAAAAGAATATCAATAATAGAATTATGGGAAGCATTATATTTAATTTAGGGTGGAGAGCCTTGGATATTTTCACGGGCTGTGATAAGAGGAGAAATTAGTTTAGAGAAAGATTCTTCAATTTCATTTTCTTTAGCGCTTTGTTTGGAATCACTAATATCTATTTAAATCCAAAAGAAAGTGTGTTGATTCCCACAGGGGTCATACCTTTCTCTCTGGCAAATATGAGGGACAGATTTTATATAATTGTGAGTCAATGTATATGTCATAATTTTAAAAAGTTTTTACTAAAATAATTTTTATAGTTATAGAAATAATACACATGCTTTATAGAAAATTAGAACACAAAAAAGCAAAAAAACAAAAACAAAGAACAAAACGAAATAGAACACAAACATCACATTTCCATTCTCTCAGGAATCACCATTAATATTTTTGTACATATTAATTTTGTACATCCTGTTTTATAAGCTTCTTTTCTTAGTCAATGGTCCTCATCTTCCTCTCCAATAATTTTTTTTATCTCATCTAATACCCAGATCATACTCAAATTTCTGCAATTGTCTAAAAGATTGCAGTTAGTTTGTCTAAGTCAAGACCACACATAGCATTTGGTTATTATATCTATTAGGTTATTTTAATTTGTCCCAATTGTTTTTTCTTATAACACTGACTTATCAAAGAGCTATATATCAAAGTTTTAAAAACTTAAATTCTAAAAATCAGCCAGTATTGTTAATTGAAAAATACTCTCATAACAAAAATCAGTAATTAATCTACTTCTCTATTAACTAGTGTAATAGTTGATACTTTGTCAAATCAGGCATATTTATATAAAATGCCGATAACAAGAACAATATGTATAATGGAATAAGTAGTACTGCTTTGGTGGGATCACTGGGTTTGGATGGCAAAATCTAGATTCTCATTTCATCTCTCTCAGTGATTCCAGCACAGCCTCCTCTACTCTAGCACTGGCCTTTGTGGCTCTAACCCCGCAGTTTTTGTAACATCAATTCTTTCTGTCATCCAGCCATATGGATGGTAGCTGCTTTCTCTGTTTGGTGGTTTTTATACATGTCTATGAGTTTTATGACATTCCTACTACTAAGAGGTGAAATCTATGTTCCCCCTCCTTGTATCTAGACCAAAGTTACTGACTAATCAACCAACAGAATATGGCAAAAGTGACACTAAGTGATATTTGAGGGTAGGTCATAAAATGAGATGGATCTCCTCACTTTTTCTCTTGGATTACTTGCTTTTGATGCCTGTCCCATCAAGGAGGAAGTCAGACTACCATGTTGTAAGAAAAGCCAGGCCACATAAAGAAGCTCTGTGTGGGTGTTCTGACTAATAGCCCCCACTACGTCCCAGCCAACAGCCAGCATTAACTACCACTCATGTGAACAAGTAAGCTTTTAAGATGACTTTAACCTCTATCACCATCTGATATAACTGCCTGAGATAACCCAAGTGAGAGCCCTCTAACCAAACCCACCCAAATCCCCAAACTGTGAAAGATATCAATAAAAAAATAATTGTTGTATTTTGACCCACAAAATTTGAGGTACTTTGTTATGCAAAAATAGAGAAATGGAACACTCAGTTATCCATTTCCAAGTCACCTCATTATCCTTAATTTTCTCTTTTACCTCATCTGTGTAGTAAATTCCCTTATTAAATGTCCTCTCTTTGAAAAAACCTAGCATTGTTTCTGACTTCCTGACTAGAACCTTGTGGATAACCCTCCCAGGAAGGACATACAAAAAATAGCTAGGAAAAACTGAAAAAAAAAATCCAGATCACATGTTGATCTTTTTTAGTTATATGGTTTATGTTGTTTATTATCGACTCCTTTTGTAAAACCAGTATTGTAAATGTTTCTCTCTCAGAAACATAAATGCCACCTTTTAAGAATGAGTAGCAAACAGTGCTACATTGGAATATGCACAAGACACAAAAATTTCAGCATTTGTTATTTAAGAATGTTAAATAAGAACATAAATGTGTTAGTGATATCCTTTTTTCTTTTGTATAATAAACTGCCTTTAGTTTTTGTGCCTCCTGACTTAAAGGGGGAAAGATTTAAAAACACACCCATAATTTTATTTTTTCTTTAATGTTTTTTCCTTAGGAAAGTTAAAATCTGTGCAATATGAGGAAGTATAGGACAATTATAATCTGTGTGAAGAAATACAGTGACGATAATTCTGACACAAAGTGGTTCTTGCTACTTAAAAGTTGGCTTTGTTTGTGATCTGTGGCATATGCAGTAAGCTGCCTGCTGCTCTTCAAAGTAGCCATATATTTTAAGACTAGTAACTTAGATTTATGTAGAAGGAGGTAGTAATTCCAAACTGAACTAGGTATATTTTTTTTCAGGGTGTCAGACTCTGCTGGTACTTCAGTGGGTGATATTCTGTGGCCTTGGAGTATCTAGGTCCTGAGCTGGTCAGATTCCAGGAAGCTAGACTTTGGCACCTATTCCATGGAGAAGGGAAACTTCCCAGAGCAGGCTTTGCCTTGGTTCAAAGCCATGTTTTTTATGGGGAGCAAGTCCGCTCCCATTGTTAGTACTTCTATATTCAGCTCTCATGTTTCCCTTTACTATCTATTTCTTTGTTGCCTCTGATTGTATCTATAGGTTACATATGACCTAGGGCAGCCTTGATCATCTTTAGCTCAGCTTTGGTCACTAAGGTTTCACTCACTCCCTAACACAGTAGAGATTAAAGTAGGAGACTCTGGACCACCAGGCAGCAGAAGATAAGTTTTGCTGCCAAAAGCCTTAAACTAGTGCTAGTCCCCACTGGGCACTGAACTGCAGCCTTACCTTAATTTCTGTGTTGTTGGCATCCTCTACACAACTGAGTTTTTCACCTGCCTTTAGTTAGTTGCATTAAATTCTGTTCATACTGGATCTTAGTCCTGAATCTTTACCTACTCTGATGGGTCTCTGACAAGCAGCCTAGTTCTGGCCTAACTCTTTTTCTAACTCACTCTTTACCATCCATGACTGAAAACTGTCTCCCATTTACTCTCCCAGAGAATAATAACTCAGAACCCTGTTCCCAGAGAATAATGACTCAAAACCCTGACCTAATCCCTTCCCCCACCACACCTTAGCCTTGACTTGAAAATAACCATACTTGGACTCTTCTGCTGCCAATCCTCAACTCCCCACCTCCCCTTATCCCCTCATTGAGTACAGGTGGTCATCTGAATGGAAGATGAGCTTGTCACACTCTCTGGACACTAGTTTCTCTTGTTGGTCTGTGTTCTCTAACCCTAGTGCTGTCCATTCCTGGTTTCTCCTCTTTTCACTCCCCTCTCTCTCTCCTCTCTTTCCAGTTTTTTGAGACTGCCTGAATTAAGACACTCTTCTTTAGTCTTAACCTTTTCCTTGGCCTCTATCAGGTTTCACTTTTATTCTTGTTCCAAATAAAGCACATAAAAAGCATTGTATTGATATCTGAGAGGGGAGGAAGATAAACACCGAGGTAAATCTGTAAAGCCAGACGCTGTGGAGCCCAACAGGTGTGGAATAGAAGGGGAAATAATGGAGAACAGGTGACCATTTATCAGGAGAAACTAATAGGAAAGAGAATCCATAATAATACCTATAGCCTTTGGTGGCTGTATGTTCAACAATGTACAGAGCTCAGTGATGAACTAAGTGAATTTAAAACTTAACCCAGGAGGGTGAATATAATCTCTTAGGCATTACTGAGACTAGGTAGTATGGCACAGTGGTAAGGGAACAACGTATCCACTGAAAGTCAGCCTTTGTTTGGTTGATGTCCCTAACTATGCATGCTACCACCCTGATTCTCTCCTTTGAAAACTGATGAAACTGAATTTTATTTCTCGGTTTCTTTCTAGTTCTGACATTCTGTGAGCATTGCCCATAGGTCATTCTCACAATTGGGCCTGTACATTATGGGCTTAGCCAATGCAGTTTTCAGGTTCTTTAAAGAGGTACACATGTCCAGAATGGAAGAAAAAATTACAGTTGTTGGGAAATGATGGTATATGAAACCAGCTACATCAATTGTGAAACATTAGTTTTATGCATTATTTAATTTTTGGTTTTATAAAAATCACAGCATTTTGACATCAAGCTCATGAAAGATCTACCACTATCAAGTGAATTTGTATGTATCAACAGCTCCCCGCTAGGGATATCTATTTATTTTTTCCACCTGATGCATCCAAAATGTGCTTAAAAGATTTGAGCTAAACCTTCCTACTGCACTGAGGCTGTGGGAAGCACAGGTTACATAATAAGAAAGCACTGAGGATAAGGCGCCTTTTGCTTTTTCTAGAGATGGAAGCAGGAACCTTAGTTTCACCAGAAATGTAAGAGAAAGGCGCATGAATGAGTGGGTCTTTCGGTTCTGATACCATGATGTCTATAATCTAGAATGCAAGATGAAACCAGATTTGCATTTGAATCACAGCTCTGCCTTAATGATTTTGAGTAAGGCATTTAGTATCTCTGAATCTCAGTTTTCTCATATGTAAAATGGGGGCAATATTACACATTTTATAGGCTTATCTTAAGGACTAAAAAAGGCAACAGATGGACCTTTTTTGGCACATATGAAACAACAAATATTACTTTTATTTTTATAATAAGACTGCCTCAGAGAATTGCAGGTTCAGTTTCAGACTGTTCACAATAAACTGAGTATCACAATAAAGTAAGTTGTAATCTTGTTGGTAGAAAGTCTTATCTTCAATGTGTAAAAAATGCAACATCTTTGATATACAGTAAAATAAAGTATAATAAACAAAAGTTATGTTCATATTTACTATTTATGAAGCATCCAAAATGGAGACTATACAGTAGGAAGTACACCAATATGGGATAAAGTGAATTACTCACTTCAAATGTCACTTTCTAAGTGTTCTTATCTTCAATTAAACTTCAATTTAATATTATAGAATTTGATTTCTGAAAACTTAAGAAAAATATAGATTACAAATAAAATGAACAAATAAAAATATCTTGGCATTCAAAGCAGCAAATTGTTTAATCTATCTAAATAAGCCTAAGAAATGTAATATACTTTTATATCTTCTCTGTATAAAAAGCAACTTCTTAGGTGCATGTTTCTGTCATGATAATATTAAAATAATATTATAAAATAGCAAAAATAATTTTAAGGAACATTTTATTTGAAGAACTAATTCTATTTATTAGGTGGTAAGTCACCAACACTGAGGCATTTACTTGCCCTCTACTTTGTTCTATTTGTAAAGTAAATTGACAGGTAATTCAAATAGTGCTTTTGGATACACAATGTCTGAACTATAGCCAAAAAAGAATATATCCTTTTTATAAAGAAAGTGAGGGGAAACCAGGTAACATCTGCTGAATATTAAGAAAGAATTCTTGAGAATGAATATTTGGGTAGATTTTCTAATCAACAGCCTACCTCAGGAAAAAATAATAACAGTGACTTGGAATTATATGATATTCTATTGGTATTTACAGGTATTCAATAAACTTGTACTTACAGGTGTTCTCAACCCATGTTTTTGAACAAATGGATTACCATCCAGTTTTCTTTCCACTGAGGATGAAACTCGGAAAAGCAGTAATTTGTTTTTCTTTGAATATGCTAGCTATATTTTGATTTTTTATTTGCCTTAATTGGATAATTTTTTTTCTTCAACATTCTTGGGAATTATAACAGCAGCAGCTATTGTTAATTTTTTTGACAGAAGCTCTCTCTGACCTTCTGTGTCTGAGCTGAAGCATCAATTCCACCTACTTCCATATTCCTCTGTACTTCGTTTATCTCTATTATACAGCTTGTTGAACTATACTGAGAGTTACTTGAGGGCAGGAGCTGAATGAGTTTTGAATCCCTCTTGTTTAACACGACATGTGCTCAATCAAATGGGTTGAATGAACAGGTGAAAAATGAATGAAACAAATGTCTTGGGGAAAGAATAAATATGATATACATGCCACAGATGGAACGTGGGTAACAGACACAAGATCAGAATTCCTATTCTAATGGGACTTACTGAAAAAGGAGGTATCTGGGAATTCTACAGTATTAGAATGTCCTGAGTTAGGATTCAGTTCCTATTGAATCTATTTTCCACATCTTCCTAAAGTTGATGTGGTCTGGGAGAAACTGAAGATTAATTAGTTAGTTCAGTTGTTCTTAGGAAGGGAAATATGCCCCTTCAGGGCATTCTGGATACTGTGAGAGAGTGGTTTTTAGTTGTTAAATATTTGTGGAGGGTCTCCACTGTCATTTTAATAAAGTTGAATCCAGGGATTCTATCTGTCTTGCCATGTGTGGGAGAGTGCTGCACAACAAATGTATATATATCCTATGCAAATTAAATATCATCTTAGCCTTGAAATGAACTCCATTTGCCATATGAACACAAGGTGTTTTTTAATAAATTAATAATAATTTTTTAGTTTTCAGTTATAGTTGGTGTATAATACTATATTAGTTTCAGGTGCACATAATAGTGATTAGATATCCATATAACTCACAAATGATCACCCCAATTACTCTAGTGCCCCTCTGATACTGTACACAGTTATTATAATATTATTGGCTATATTCCTTATGCTATACTTTCTATCTCTATGCTATTTTGTAACTACTAGTTTATACTTTTAATCCTTTCACCTCTTTTCAATGACCCCCCAAATCCCCTTCCCATCTGTTAGCCCTAAAAATGTTCTCTGTATC
Organism: Macroglossus sobrinus; assembly: GCA_004027375.1. Lineage (NCBI taxonomy): Eukaryota > Metazoa > Chordata > Mammalia > Chiroptera > Pteropodidae > Macroglossus > Macroglossus sobrinus. The sequence goes on along the minus strand of PVKZ01002546.1, from coordinate 172,162 downwards.
TATGAGTTTGTTTCTGCTTTTTTTGTTAGTTTATTTTGTTCTTTAGATTCCACATACATGTGCAAACATACGTCATTTGTCTTCCTCTATCTTAATCTACTCAGCACACTACCCTCTAGGTCCATCATAAAATATCTTTTCCATTCCATTACTTTTAGTCTCTGTGTGTCTTTTAACCTGAAGTGAGTTTCTTGTAGGTAGCACATGTAGTGGTCTTGTTTTCTTATCCATTCAGCCACCCTATCTTTTGATTGGAGCATTTAATTATTTTTTATTTGAAGTACTCATTGATAGATATGTATTATTACCATTTTTTATTTAGACTTTTGATATGTATTTTTTTCTTATTCTAAAAGAAGTTTCTCTTACAGTTCCTATAATACTGGCTTGATAGTGATAAATTCCTTTAGATTTTCTTGTCTGGGAAGCTCTTTATCTATCCTTCAACTCTAAATGATAGCTTTGCTCAATAAAGTAATCTTGGTTGTAGATCCTGGATTTTCATCATTTTAACTATTTTGTGCCAAGCTTGTAAAGTTGCTGTTGAGAAATTGGCTGATAGTTTTATGGGCATTCCCTTATATGGAACTAATTGCTTTCTCTTGCTGCTTTTAAGATTCTATTTTTGAATTTAAACTGGCATTTTAATTATGCTGTGTCTTGGTGTGGGCCTCTTTGGGTTCATCTTGTTTGAAACTCTCTGAGCTTCCTGGGATTGTATGTCTATTTTCTTCACCAGATTAGGAAAAATTTCCTTCATTGTTTTTTCAAATAGATTTTCAATTCCTTGCTTTCTCTCTTGTCTTTCTGGTACCCCTATGATGTGAATGTTGTTATGCTTGCCATTGTACCAGAGGCCCCTTAAACTAGCCCCATTTTTTTAAATTCTTTTTTCTTGTTGCTGTTTTGATTGTGTGTCCTCTGCTACCCCATCCTCCATGTCACTGATTTGATCCTTCGTTTTATCCATGCTATGAATTCCCTCTAATGTACTCTTCATCTCAGATATTGTATAATTCATTTCTGACTGGCTCCCTATTACGTTTTCCATCTTGATTTTTATGTTTTCTTTTTTTAATCACTTTGTTAAAGTTCTCCCTGAGTTCATCTACTCTTCCCCTAAGTTCCTTAAGAATTCAGAGTATTTTGAACTCTGAATCTTATCTCCATTTTGGTGAATTCTTTTTCTGGAGATTTGTTGTTCTTTCATGTGGGCCATACTTTTTATCTTTCCATTTTGGCTGCCTCCCTGTGTCTTATTCAATGTATTGGGTAGAGATCCTAAGTCTCCCAGTCTTAGTAGAGTGGCTTTATGTAGTTGGTGTGCTGTGGGGCCCCTTGTCACAGACCTGAGAGGGGTCCAGCTGCAGGCCTAGTTTACTCGCAGTCTATGTATTTCCAGTGCCACCTGGTAAGAGTTGCAAAGCAATCCACATCTGTGCTGGACTTATAGGTTTCTTGGGTCCAAGTCAGAAACCAAGGCCAGTTGCCACTGGTGTGGGGCTTGTGGTTGCTCAGCAAGAGTTATAGGGTTCACTAAGGCCAGATGCTGCTTCTTTGGGTTTTGTGAACTTTTGAGAAATTTTATGAAAGTTTGCAGCAGAGCCAAGACAGCTCAAAGCTGGAAGCGGCTTTGATGGGCCCACAGGTTGGGAAAGGTAGAGCCTCAGGAAATCGCCCGGGTGGAGTGACCTGTGTTATCCAGGTTGATGGTGCCTGTGTCTACAGGCTAGGAGATAGAGGGCTCAACAAAGGAGCAATGGCTTCTGCCTGCATCTCTGTCCAGGAGCCAGCAACCCCTCCAGACTTTTCCCTGAAGCCCGACAGCTCAGCACCTCACGTATGTCTTTGGTGTCCCTTGAACAATTGCCTTAGCGCTGGGACTCAGAGCAAGCGAGCCTATCAGTGAGTAAGGCTGGCATGGGCCCTTTAAGAGGAAGATCTTCATTTCCCACAGCTCTCCGAGAAAACCCCTCTCTCTCTCAGATAAGCTGGGACTATTGGTCACCTTAAAAGTCTAAAAAAAGTCTTGTTTTTCTCTCTCGAGTGTTTATGGAGAGTAAAAAAGCCTATTTTTCTTCTCATTTTCATAAAATGATTTAGTTAATTCACATTGTTTATCTCATCAAATCTATACTAGCTTTATAAAATGTGCATTTCTTCAAACTGAGGTAAAATAATTATCTAAGATTTTCAGAAATGGATTTTTTCCATAATGTATAGGTTTAAGAAATATTCCATATAAATATTTTAAAATTCTGTTTTACCTGTTCTAAATTAGCATTTCTCAAGCTTTGATGTACATAGGAATCTCCCGGGGAGCTTGTTAAAAGTCAGATTCTGATTCATTAACTTTGGTTGGGATCTGAAGGTCTGCATTTCTAATACACTCTCAAGCTGTGTGATGCTAATAGTCTGAGGACCATACATTGGAGAGAAAGATTTTGAATCCAGTTGGGTTGTTATTCTGGGATATGCCTCTCTATGATTATGTAAGAATGACATGGACTTATTTGGTGATTGCAAAATGAAGGGTCAGCTTTGTTTACACTTTCCCAAAGCAGTGAGAATAAAAAAAAAATTGTTATCTTCATACTTTTCCTCAACATAAATAAATCTTTTAGGCATCAATTTTAAACTTGTTCACTTGTTTTAATTTTTAAAGCTTGGATATGCTTTTCTGTATAGTACATATAGAACTAGCTGTGCTTCATGTAGTAGATGTCTGAGTTACAAATAATTACTGATGAACTATTCCACCTATTTGGCTGCCAATATCATCATCAGATTGAAAATTAAAGTTTTGTCTCATTAAGAAGGTATTTGGAGAATTATTTTGAAAAATCAATTTATTCAAATATCATTTTTACAACTTGATGTGTAAGACACAGCATGTGAAAGCCATTGGGAAATAAAGCATTAAAAATACAAAATCTTGCCATCATAACTTTTTGAGTTGAGTACCACTTGGATAGCTTAGCAGAAAATCCTTTTCAAGATTTTAGTTTCAACTGTCCTTGGTCATATTCTAGATTGCAAAACATCACTTGATGATCTTTCCATATGTCTATTAAAGATAAAAACCTAATGAAGGAATACATTTAAAGGTACTAGTTTGTATCTCATGCCCACTAATTGATATTCCTTTGGTGTGTGTGTACAGAACTGGCTGAGTCTGGGCAGACTTTAGTTCTTTGAATAGATGCCTGTAACAAAAAGTTAGCTGGGCTTTAGGGATGGCTAATGTCTCCACAGGCTGCAGAATGTTATTAAGGCTTGATTACAATCTCCTGATAAGATAAAACTGGATTAAAGAACAGTAACTGCCTGCTTGGCAGCTCATAGGGCAGTTGGAAAGATCAGAGAAGGCAGAAGCATTAAGAAAGAAAGAATGCTGACAGAAGCTGGGCAGACAGACAGGGCTATTTAATTGAGAAGGGCGAATGTTAATTATTTTTGGTGAGGGAGATCTGGTTTCTAAGCTAGACTTCAAGCTGTTGCCAGTCTAGTTGGGGACAGCTGTAGGAAGATCATTCGTTGTCTGGGTGGTTGACCTCATATCATATCCATCTTCTTGGGTCTAGACTCATCATGTTGTGTCAGTTGGACGGCAGCAGCTCATTTTTCTTACCCTTCAATGTTACTTTTATTATATGTGTCTGGTGAGGCTGCTTGCCTCTGCTCCTAATTTCTCCTTGAACCTACCTAGAGCATGAAAATGATCCATGTGAGGTGGAAAGAAGCAAACCGGGAGTGGGTTAGAAAATATTGCTTCTTCTAGAATGGCATAATTTTATATGTATGAAGTTGTGGCTTTTTATACTTTTAATATGGGCAAATGTTGTTTCCAAAAAAGGCTAGTCATTAAAATTTACTAAGGCAAATGTTAAGCTCATGGTATCCTGATTTCCTATCTGGCCTCTGCTTTTTCACTGCCAAAATTATTTTCTCTCAATTCCATTGTTTCTCAAAACTAAGGACATGTCTAATGATGTCCTCCCACATGCAGTTCTATGGAGACATTTGTTATAATAATTAATTTTTCAAGGCAAAAATAATGGTATAATGTATTATGAAATTCAAGCAGAAATGGGTGAACGTTTTTGAGTAATTTTAAAAAATATTTTTATGTAGTGGAAAGAGTACTAGATTTTGATATAGAAGGCCTGATTTAAGCAAGTCACTTAAATCTAAGGAGTTCTATACATATTTGTCAAAACAATCTGTCGCATTAAAAGTGTGAATTTTTTGTATTTAAATTAAACCTATATAAACATAACTCAAAAATCTGAGCAATATTATGCTTTTTTATTAAGTATGAAGAGATTATAAACTCTTCTGAAAATACAGAAAAGCACAAAAAATTAAAAACTAGCCATAACATTTCAACATGAAATAATCACATATCTACATTTTGGTTTAAATGGAGTGAATTAATTATATCCTGTTAATCATGATGCTCTATCATTGTTGGTCCATGCAAAACGCCTCTTTCCTCTATCATTCCCTATTCTCATTCCTATGTCTCCCCTCTATCTTATGTCACTTATGGAACATACTTTGATTTATATCACCCTTGTAAAATTTGTAGTGCTGCTTTGTGCATGCAGTTGTCTTTATTTTACTTAAATGTTATTGTTCATAGAACCCATTCTATTTCTAAATTATTTTACTCAATATTAATACTATGTATTAAAGATACATCAGGACTTCATGTAAATTAACTTGCGGATCTCAATTTCTACATAGCATTTGTCAGGGCTATTATTTTCAGTTTCCTGTAACCCCACACAATATTGAAATAAATCTCCTACTACACATTCCCTCATGGATCTGAGAAGTACTGTCTCTGGGTTATATACCCATGAGTGGGTTGCTGGGTTATGGCATCCAGAACGTTTGCATCATCTGTAATTTTAGGAGACTCTCAATTTTCCACACATTCGTCAGCATTTATGTATTTAATTAGCTTTCTGTCTATATTTTTTAAAAATAGAAATTCTCTTGTTTTAAAACTTTTTTTTTACTATGGACATTTTTTCATGATTTAAAATAACATTCTAATGTTTATATTTAAAATTAGACTTTCCTTATTGGACTGTCATCCTTTGTTAAACTGATATTCTATTTTGTGATATTCAAGTAAAATGTTCTTCCAAGATAGGACATAAACAAGTTGTGGGTCCTATACCTGGCTGGTTCCAGGTCTGGTTGTGATCCAGGCTTATGACTGGAAATAGGATCCCAGATTTAGAATGTTACATTAGTATAATATAGTGCCTGTGCCTAAAATATGTAAACATAATCCAGATTATTGTATCATGCATATGTGGCTGAATGCCACTCTGAGATATGTGGAACCCATGTGGTCCCCTAGGGAGCAGAAGAGAAGCAGAAGCAAAAGCATGTTCCCTGCAATAGAAGTGCGCTCCCCTCATTAAAGTTGGTGCTTGCCGTTTCATTCTCATGTTGGCCCCTCATGCATTCTTCCAGCTGGGCATCTCACCACTGAAACCTTCTCTTCTCAATCAGCTCTGCAGTGACACAAGTCTGCAGTTAAGGTAGCATAATTGTCAAAATAATAGATCGAATTACTGATATGTGGAAATGGGTAGGGATCTACTTCTTACCAATTTTCAAGTGTTCTTAAGTGTAACTCTTTGGTTAAAGGAAACTAATGAAACTGTGACTGTATTAAGAGAAATGATTTAATAAGTAAGAAGATAAACCAAAAAGAAATAAAAATCTGACTTCCAGAACAATTCTATACATCACATACTCTGACAATGGTGTTGTCAATGAAAGTAAAAACCAAGTATGAGGTATATCATGTCTCTTATGTAGAGAAAGATTCATTGGCCAGATTTACCTTAGAATAAAATTCAATAAAAAAATTCCCAGTTTAGCAACGTGTTTACTTTTTATATGCTCAACTTACTTGAAAGTTTCCTTGTGATGCTGAGTAAAATTAAGCCAATATTTATGTTACGTTCTACAGTGATTCAATATTTTCAGGTGTTGGATATACATATCAATTATTTTTCCACTCCCTCACACTACCTCTGATACAAATTCACAAGTTTACATTGTCAGGATGACATTTTCAGATTATCTATAACTTGCTATAAATTGGCATTGGAGAATTCAATATTAACAAATTGAGCAAGTTATCTGATATTAAAAAATTTATTTTTATACACAAAAATTAAATAGATCCATGGACTTTGAAAAGAATTCTTTTTTGAGAGAAAGTTTTCAACCCTTTAGATTGAAGATTTTTCTATGCATGTAGTATACAACATGACAGAATTCCCAAATCCCAAGAGTAAGAAAAACAGAGCAAATATATTTCTTAATAAGGGAGCTCAAATCAGGCAATACACTAAGAAATGTCTCTTTTTTTTCTTGAGTATTTACTTGGAAAAAAGATAATTATTTTTCATGAAGAACACTATTTTTAAAGTATTACCGAGGAAGCTTGAGAAATTTTGGAGGTTAAAATATTTATGTTCAAATTGTTGGTATTTGAACTGGATGATGACTTGAACTGGATGATGAGTATTCTATTTGCAAACAGGACAAATTAAAGCCAAATTGGTTGATTACCTTAAAGTTTATATATGCAAAAGCTTTGGAAACTGCATTAACTCATTTTGCAAAAGATAATGTAAAAAAAAAATATATATATATATATTGGTAAAAGCCCTCTCTTCAATGCATACTTGACATTTTGAGAGAGTTGACTGAGCTCCATGCTTTCAGGGTTGGGACGATGTACTTTTTAAACCACAGAGCTCATAATTCATATTCCATCATGCTTTCTCTTCAGAGGAACTTTGGCTTCTTCTGGGCATCACTTATGGGCTCTTAAAAAACTTTCTAGTTTATTTGTGGACTCTATAGTCCCACCAGGAAAAGAAGAATATCTCTAGATCTCTAAATGCACACAGGTTCTTTTTTTTCCCCCTATCTTGCTAGCTCCTCATTTTTCCTCTCCTTGCCAGCTTAACCTTCTTCTCAGACAGTAGAATCAACAGTCCCCTGTTACCTTAGCAACAATGATAGGATAATAGAATTAGAATTTCCCAGTGCTCCATTCTATTACTATGCTCTTGGAAAAAAAGAGACAACACAATTATAAAATATAATTTGTGATTCTTCAAACTGGCACTGTCCATTCATTTTAAATTTATGGTATTTATGATTCAAGATAAGTGTTAAATTTTCAGTAATTTAAAAATGTTTAACCACAGGAAGAAGATAGGAAGTCAGTATCATGATATGGGTTTCTTTAATTACACACACACACACACACACACACACACACACGGTTTTTTTAAGTCAGTTTTGTATGTTTCTTGACATTCTACTTTTTCAATAATTTAAAATGAATAAGAAAAATTTATCAGCAGGATAGTCTCTAAGAGCATTGCCATTTTATCTCAATGAATTTGAAATTCTTAAGGATATTTTTACACTTCTCACAAGAACATTCTCACTGTGGAAAAATAAATTGACACTCTAAGGATTTACACTCCTAAGCAACCACATTAAGTATTGACATTCCATTGAAATCTGCTGTTTGATTTGGAAAACTGCATTTAATTTTCTAGGCTGATGTTTCTAACACTGTGACTTTACTTTCCTGTTCTCTTATTTGTATCCTGATTCTGAAAAAATCTCAAGGATAAACACTGATCTTTTTGATATTTAGTAAGACAACTTGAGTATCTCTAGGTCTAATTCAGTATTTTTGGTGTTTTATTCATTAACCTTTATTCTTGAGTGCCATGTTCATTCATCCTGTCTGACCATTTCTCCATCCCATAGTAGTTGCATTTGCTTTTAGTATGTTTCCAAGCAGAATTTTGAGAACTAAATTTCCCATATGTAGCATAAAAATATGCATAATTTTATTCATTAATTATCTTTTTATTAGGAGTTAAAAAATGTTAAATCCATACACCAATATCCTGGAGTAGAAGTACAGTTAGTTTAAAAATCCTTTTTACCATAAAGCATATTTAAAAGTATTCTACACATAGTGACAGTCTGATTGAAGAAGGATATAAAAGTGATCTTTTCCTTTCTTCCTGGTTTAAGGATCTTAGCTACACAATATATTAGAAACTCCTTATTCAAGAGGAAATAGCAAAATTCTTGTTTCATGCTTGAAAACAAAGCTTGAACTTATAGTTATTGGTGCTAAATGAACTAGATGTTTGAGTCACTTGGCTTTTATAAGTTGAAGACAGCCAATTCAAGTTTTCAAACTTAAATAGGTAAAATTGATTCATTCCTCTTTGATCTCTTCTGGGACTTGGATTCTATAGGCCGAGTATACTATTTTCTCCCTAGTATTAAACAGTTCTAATGTAGTATAGAGGTCCCTTTAATGACACCAATAGCATCATATGACTCAGACATTTTGCCTGAAAGTTAATAAACATTATTTCTTTCCTCGTGTATATGGACTAGAAGCAGGACAGAAAGAGATGAAAATAATCATGTTAGTTGTTATTTACCTCTCCCCTAAATGCAAGGTCAGTTTGTCCTGACATTAAAATCTAACTTAGCTCATTTAATTCAGCAAACATTTCTCTGAACAATGTTTATGTTCAAAATATTCTATAAGATACAATTGAGGAATCAAAGACAAAAATTGAAATGTAAAAGTCTATTTTGGAAAGCTGTTGCTCTGAGGGCTCTTTATTGATCCTCCTTCATTTGTGGTTTTGTTAAATTTAGAAAACTTAGGTAATTATAAAATGGAAATGCTAGGTGCAAGTTGATTTCACAACTGAGCAGCCCCAGGAGTCTGAGATAACTGTGCCCACTCACGGTCCATAACAATCATGTGTAAGCCAGCACTGAAACTATCTGCCCCCAGTACAGCTCTTAATATATAGTAAACTCCCAGTCCAGAGATGAACAGAGTGAACAAGTCTACTGGAAACCAGAGTTCTTCTCCAGAGTCTAAGTGATGACAGGGTAGTTTAGCCTTGGAGCCTTAGAATCAAACCGGAAAGAGAATGGGTTGCCTTGATTCTCTGTCAGTTATTTATGCTTGGTTCCATTCTTCTTACTGACCTCCAAACAGTGTGTATATTTAGCTAGTTTAAGATACTGATAAGAATTTATAATTGTCATTCATTGAATAGCATGCTAAGTACATCCTATACTTTATTCTATTTAATCTTTCCAAACACTCTGTAAAATAAGAACTACTATTTGACAAATGAGGAAACTGAGGTTTGAAGTCATTTAGAGGATGTCTGATCCAAGATTCAAACATGCACTGTGTGTACCCACAGCTCCCATTCTTAACCATTAATCTGTAAACTAAGAAATCATCCATTTTTCTTGTTATATAATAAGACGATAGTCCTGTTTTTAAAGAATATTTTCTTGAATGCACTTAGTTATTTTCTGATTAGAAGTCCTCTGTACTTCAAATTAGTAATTAACCTGTGATTTTTGATTTGTGAATTCATGCTAGTTAAGAAAGATTCAATATTCAACAGGATGAAAAATTTCTGGGATAGCTTATTTAGCTTATTTTTCCTATTTCACTGATGGTTACTAAATCTTCTTTTTCTTCTAATCATTAATGTAGTCAGAAAGTAAAAGTTGTTAGGTTTTCTCTATCCAAACAAAAGTTCTGAGAATAGTCTTTGGGAAGTGAGTCATGGTTTATCACTTTTCTAGTGACAAATGTTGCTGGAGAGAAGACAATTACTTTTCCAAAGACTAATAGAGTTTCTGCTTCACTTTCAATAATTATTTTTTAGTGTTTTCAAGATCAAAAAACAAAGTAGTAAGTGTGATAGCTATAAAATAACAGCAAATGAAGACATGTTTCATATATTAACTGTGATTTAAGGAATTAAAAAATATGCTCCAAATCCAGAAATATGGTTAAAATTACTCTCACAATACAATGATAAGTACACACAGAATTGTATGTGGGCAATATTTGGAGACTGAATGAGTAAAATAATAATCATGTTTTGATGTTATGCTTTCTCTACAAATAAAGTAATAATTAAATATTTATGATTAAAAAACTGACAGTAACAAAAAATACCCAGGCCTGGGTTGAGCTGCTAGGTTGCCATTTTTACTTGGAACTGAACAAAGGGTACTTTTTTTTTTAAAATTCATTGTTAATAGTATTTTTTAAAGTCGTCTAGTTTGGTTAATGCAAGATTCTACCATCTATATAGCTTCTGGAATGTATAACTTACTATTTTCAATAAATACATGCCCGTTGGTGGCAAACCTAGGGATATTTGAAGTATTTCTTTGTTGGTAATGTAGAAATGGTTTACAGGTTTTTGGTTTCATGTCTTGAGGAGGTTGTGTAAATTAAGGTTTAGGTTAGGAAGAAAAGATCTTCCAGTCCTATACTTTCTTGAGAAGAACTTTGTAAAATGGGAGTCTTCAGCCACTCTGCCTTTTTTCAGTTCTTTGGACAAATCTACTGATTTTCTGCCTTGGGACCTTTACACATGCAGCTGTTTGCCCACCTCAAATTTTTGTATATGATCAATCTTCTAATTTTGGTAGACTTTATTTAATATCTCATTTTCAGGGAAGCTTATTGTTAGATTTTTTTTGGCCTAAAGTAGGCTCCCTTCTTTATCCATTTCTTTTTTTAGTAATGCTTGTTATAATTTTTACTATGTATTTGTTTATTATATGTTATCTCCCTACCTCGGAAGGCAGAAAACATGCCTATTATGTTCACCTGTACCAATCCAGCAACTCTCTGATGTTTAGTAGGTTCTTAATAAATACTGTTAAATGAATGAATACCTATAAGAGAACATCTGAAAGAAGAGAAGGAAATTCTTGCTGAAGGGAGGATGCTGATTTGCAAAGCAATTAACATGTAGGCAATAATAGACTGATACAGGTAAAAGGTGGCAAATGGAGTAGTTAGAAGTTGCTTTATTGACATCAAGTAGCTGGGAACAAATTGTAAACAGAATGAAGATGCAGATTGTTGAGAAAAATTAATGTCTTATATTGCAGATAACTAGTAATTTGTTTATTTCAAGGAAAAGGGATTCTATATGAGCTTAAAGTACACTGCATTAAACTCTGTTTCGCTTAAGCTTATGTTACTAATGAAAGACATGGGCATAATATTATATATATTTATATTTACCATAGTATCTTGCAATGTCTTATCCTTTGGGCCACTCAATCGATACTTGTGGAATACTCATTGCCTGAATGAAAAATAATTTATCTACTGAAAGTAACAGCTTGATTTTTATTTAAGCTTAAGATAAGTGTGTGAGTTCTAATTATCAAGAGCATATTATATAACAGGGTATATATATCTTCTCAAACTAGCAGATACTTCCTTATATTTGTGACAGGCTGGCTTTTAGTCTATTAAACTTTCTGTTAATCTTTGAAAAAGAAATGATTCTTAACTAGTCTCATTCTTTTAAAATATCATATTAAAATTATATAAACATATACATATATATTTAACATACTAATTTAAAATATCACAAATTTTTTAGTCATTCTAATGAATTCTCTCTATCTTTTTATATATTTAGTGACTTATATAGCCATTGTCTTGCTTTATTCAGGCTAGAATTATTTTCATCCAGAGGATACATAGTATATGTGTACACCTTCACAGACATATTGAGTGATAGTTAAGATACTTTGTAAGCACAACTTCCTAAGGAAGATATTGTCTCCGTTCTACTGCTGGAAAAAATTAAATAATTGGGTAGTGGAAAGAACGTTCCTGCTATGTTATGCTGGAATTTGAACCTAGTTCCTTTGAATCCACAATTTTGCTTATGTTGCAATACAGTTTCCAGCTCAAAGACTGGAAAGGTGGAGCTGAAGCTGATTAAATGGGGTGGTCAGGACAAAAAAATAATTGGAACAAACACAGAATTTTCATTTTTTTCCCCTTGATTAGGCTAATATCCATGCCCTCCCCACTAACTACTGTGTATTCTGCAAGACCTGGACATTTGGATGTAAAGATGCATAGGTAATTTTCTTCTGCCCCAGTACATATTTCCTCACTTAAGTTCTCTTGTTATATACTTTCACTATATATATTTTTTACTTTGCTGAGTTAAAGCGACTTTATAAAATCACTTATAGTTGATATAGCGCTCTCTCTCTCTCTCGCTCTCTCGCTCTCTCTCTCTCTCTCTCCCCCTCTCTCACTCAGTCCCAATCTTATCTCTCCCTTTCCCTCTACCACCCTCTTTCTTTTTTAGCATTATATGGAATTCTCTAATATTTGATTCCCAATTTGACTATCTATGAGGCAGAGATTCTCATTTTTCCCTATCTTCTCTCCAGTGAGAGTTCTACATGAAGAAAGCATTCAGAATGAAAGTCATCGATAGTGTTTAAAGTTGGGAAACTATAATCAATGACTGCTTATCAACTTAATAAAAATTTATTGAAAAATTGGTAATATTCAATGTTGGCATTGGCAAGAGTACAGTAGAGTAGGAACTTGTATACTAGTAGAAGGGTAAGTTATACAATCTTTTTTATTTTTACAAACAATTGGCAGTTTGTATCAAAAGCTTCACGTTTTAAAATATCCTTCCCAATAAATTTTACCCAAATGATTTCATCTAAAGAACTACTTAGATATATGTACACTGATTTTTGAGCAAGTACAGCATTATTTTACTAAATATTTAAATAATTTAAACAACTAGCAATTCAGAAAGAATAAAACAAAATATGGTACAACTATTAAGGGGACTTTTAATACATATTTAATTCAATTCACATTTTTAAGAAATAAAAATATAAAAAGTGATTCATTATATAATGCTGAATAAAAAAAGCAATATACTAAATAAATACAGATGATTTTATATATAAGAACATTTAGATTCTGCTGCTCTAACAACTCTTTAATCATTCTTCATTGCTTAACACAATAAAGTCTTATTTTTTTGCTTATGATGTAGTCCAAAGCAGATTGATGGTGGTTGTGAATTTCTCTGTGACTCTGACAAGCTCAGTATATGCTTTCAAGATTACAAGGGTCACCCAGCTAGCAAATGAGAAAGGAAGAGAAATAGCATAGACAGGGCACTCTCTGCCTTAACTGCCTTGGTCCACAAGTTATGCATCATTTTTGCTCATATTCCATCAGTGAAAGCTAAGCATTTTTTCCCTCTTCCCTTACATGCACAAGGCTAGAAAGTGTAGTTTTGTGAACATTATAACATCTCATTTTCAAAAATACTGGAAGAAAATTCACAAAATTATGAACATCTTTTGAGATTCTGACTTTTATTTTCAACTTTGTGTTATTATTTTTTGTTTTCTGACATAAATTCACAGTTAGATAAAACTATAAACATTAAAAAACTTGAAGTACAGTGTGAGGGTCAGCTGCATGTCCTCTCTGTAGGTACAGAATGGTTTGGGTATTAATTATAGTGTAAGTTTCAACATGGCTCTGTATCTTAGATTCTTCTGGTGTCTGCCAAGATGATAGAAAATACACTGAGCACAGCATAAGGAGGACCCTTCTCTATGCATGGGTGATTTTGCTGTTATATTTATCAGTGCTGATCACCTGGATTGCTTTGGCTGATCTGGCTGTCTTGAGGGATTTTCTATTCTTCCCTCATTGTTTTATATATTTCCTTTCCAAATCTTTCCCTCTGTCCAAGAGAACAACGTTTTCTACTAGCAGAAGTGGGAAAATAACAAAGCAAAAATTCTTTCTTTTCATAGTGTGTTAAAAAGTTATTCTTTAGAAAAACTGTTGTGCATGAAGATGGAGGTAGAAATTAATCTTATATAATGTAGGTGAGGTCTAATTGATGATTTAATGAGCACAAGTAATGATAGCTCTATGCAGAAATATAGCATGCTTACTGCCCTTTTAAAAGGTTGTTTGTTCAGAGTTAAAGACAGAAGAAATAAGCACTGTGAGGAGACTATGATATCTCTGATCTTATATACTTAATTCTATATTTTATCTCTGGCATCCACTCTGGACAATAAACTGTAGAGATATATCTGTCACTAAGATCCTTTTACACACTCACTATTGGCTTCAAACTTCAAGTCTTTCATTTCCTTGCCCACACTTATTTTGTATTTCATTGCATGCCACTTTCTTGCACTTGTCCTGTTAAAGAATCCAGCATGGCTATTTAATATTTAAAGCCTGGGATCATTTTGCAGGTTTTAGTTTAAAGGTAACCATAGCACACTCACACTCATTCATTATTAATAGCAGAGATGCACCTAAGTTCCTTGGAATCTTCTTTCCTTTTAATGTTAGTTTCATATGAGTGCTGCTGTCACTAGAATTAGTCTCTCATACTGCTATCTGGCAGGTGAACTAATGCAATAACAAGGGATCCAGAATTATATGAACTGTTTATATGGGTGGATGAGACGATGCTGAAAAGGGAGATGAAGCCGGAAAGTGACAGGCCACGGAAAGTCCGGTTTCGGATCGCTTCATCTCACAGTGGGCGAGTTTTGAAGGAGGTGTATGAAGATGGGCAACCATCAGGCTCTCTGGATTCTGAATGTGCCAGTATTTGTGGCATAGATGGACTAAGTGAGTCTGATGAACAACAAAATGGCCACATAGGATCAGAAAGCGATGAGCATGAGAATGACCAAGATAACTTGCTGGTGTTAGCAAGGGCTGCCAGTGAGAAGTGTTTTGGTACAAGAAGAGTCAACATTTTAAGTAAAAATGGCACAGTCAGAGGCGTCAAATACAAAGTGAGTGCTGGTCAAGCTCTATTTAACAATTTGACCAAAGTATTACAGGTAAGTCATTGCACTTTGCTCTTCCTGAACTTTATTCCTAACTCACTCTCTCATCACCTCTCTGTTCTCCAGTTTAAAGCAAGCCTCTCTTATTCATGACTCCTACATACTTCATGAGTCACTTTCTCGTCTAAGATACTGTCTCAAGAGCCATTGTTTAAAAACAAGTTTGTTATGCTTAGCAAGCTAGATTGACTTCTTAAAGCCAAACTTCAAACATTTAACAAGTCTTTTCTTCCAATGTGTAATGAGTGAAACAACATATCTATTTCTTTCCTAGGAAAAAAGACAGACCATACTGTTTAAAGCATCTGAGAACAACTTAGAAGTTTATTTCTGTTTTATCACCCTTAAGATACCAAGTTAGCATTTATCATTATTTGTATAGACATTTAAACCAAAAAAGTTTGGTTCATTCAGTGGAGTTGGATTCAGTTGGACTGTTACGAAGATATAAAGGCTAACTTTGACATTTTCCTGTTCCGGAGAAGTTTACAGTTTTCCTTTGAGGTTAATTTGCCCTCAAGAATTCTTACAATAGTACTTATAAAACTTATTCTTCTATAAAAGCACAGACTGAGACCCAGATTTTTATAATAAAAAATTGCCCTTAAAATGTGATTGATTCTGCACAGTAATGTAGAAATGTATTATTTAGGTCTCGGGCCTTTGGCAATGATCTAACATTAAGACAAGTTTTTGAAATTGCCTGAAAGCATTGGTAAATGATTTTTCTGTTTAAAACAGGCATCATATTTCAGGAATTGAATTCATAATCATCATCATTAAGGTAGAAAACCAATATTATTCATTTAAATACCATTTTATATTATTCTCAATATTTAAATAAAATAATATCTTGTGATGAATTATTCAACGACTTGGCATTATATAAAGCTGCCCGGAATGGTAGGGAGAAAGGATTTTTAAAAAGGTATTTGACTATTTTTCACTTCAAAGGAAGTTTAGAAAGATCACACTATGAGAATTAAAGAAAAAAGAATTAAATGGTAAAAGCAGTTAAGATCAAAGGTTCTTTTCATATATAAGACTTACCTGTGCAGGATTTTACAGGTTAGGAATTGAGGTGGGGAACCAAAAATTAGAAACTGATGACTGTGTTTTACTATGTTCGAATCAATTTCATATAGATTTCTAGAGATGTGACTATTAGGATGAAATCATTTAAGTGGCCTCTGTATTTTACTCAATGTAGAAATTATTCTTGCAAATGTATAGAACAAAACTCTAGGACAATTACATTTAAAAATAATTGCATTCATTGTGATTAATTTAGCTGGTCATGATTTGAATTGCTTTATTTTTTGGAAAGTTATTTACAAAACTGCTGTAATTATTGTACGAATTTTGTACTTTGATTTTAATTTGTTCACATCTCTCAAAACACTATCATTTTTGATTAAATACCTTAAATCTTCATAACCTATAAGAAAAAAACTTTTCTTCCCTGTGGCTTTATCCTAATAATGCTATAAATTTGCAAATAAGAAATAGAGGAAATTTCAAGTCAAAATTTTAGTATTCGGTTACAATATTTACTTGTATATTTTTCTATACATAATTCCATTGTCCCTTTTTTTAATTAAAAAAATCCAATAATGCTGTCATTTTTTAGTAATTTAACTCCATTTCCTTTACCTTCAGCATTAAGAGGACAATAGTGGTTACTAGCAGAGGTCCCTCAAAGTCTTTGATATTTAATCTTTTATTTTTTATTCAAGCTGGCCCTTCTTTCTTTATGTTGTAGGTAAAGTAATCATCATATTGTAGGTATTTTTGTCATCATCATCATCATCATCATGTTCTCTGATCTTTCCAGAATAAAACATAAATTAGAGGAACTCCTACCTTGGATCAGGACTGCCAACTGCACGATTTCCAAGATCTCTGTGCATCTCATTGTCTGTGTGAACAGCACCCCCTAGAGTTGTGCAATACAATCTACACAGCATTTGATAGAGAGCTGCCTTGAATGCTTGGTGCTTGCCTAAGGATGTGTATGTTGTAAGTGGTGATAATTGTCTTAGGCATATATCTTAGAATAATTTAGTATGTTCCCGCAGGCATCTCACGATGCAGTAACAGAGAAGTCCTGGGGGCTAAACATGGAAACTACAATTTAATTATTTTCATACATAAATATGAGACCAGATGTGACTATCCCATAGATCTCTTTATATTTTCCATATTGGAAAGTAAGCAACAAACTTAACTAGATGTAACTGTAAATGGCAATTTCTCTTAGAGAGGGAAAAGTGAGGAGTTGTATCTTGGATATTTGATTAAGGTTCCAATGCACAGGCAATCTTATTAAAGCAAGGGACTATGAGTGAAGAAACAGTCTGGTCTTTCTTCTTGTTTAAAGTTATAAAATCTTCAATCAACTTGAAACTTGAGAGGAAACTCTAAATATAGATAAAATCTTTCAAAGACTCTGCAAATCAGTTCTCCTCTCTTAGTTTCCCACTCTGTTATTTCTGTCTCAGAAAGCTTGACATGTGCCCTGTAAACATTTCAACTGTGTGGAGCATAATCATTGAGATTATTTGCTTAAAACATTTTTACTTCTTAGCAGTATGTATTTAAAAAGTTGTCTGTAAAGTACATTAGAGGTATTTGTCAATTAATATACCTTATGAAATTTTGGGTAATTGAGGATGTGCAATATTAAACAAGGTTGTTAAAGGTAGTGATGGACCAGGAGGCAAAGAGAGAGGGTCACTTGGATTCTCAGGGGGGCTTCGTAGAGGGTGGCTTCTGGTCCCTTGGCAAATTGCTCAAGGACCTCTAGTTAGTATAGATTATTGCTCTTTAGTTCCAGATGCTTGACTTCAGCTCTCACAGAGATAACAAAAATTTAATGCTCAAGGGAGGTCAATATAGAAATCTGAAAACCTAGAATCTAGTAATGGCTTGGAAGTGTGCTTTTATTAGAAGCTCTTTAGGTTGTTCTTACATACATTAAAATTTGATAATCATTGACCTAGGGAAGTTTCCTAGAGTTAATAAACATATTCCTTAATGTTCTTTATGTTTTCAATATTTAATGAGGAAAATAAAAAAAATTATGTATTGATCTATGATTTATTAGATCTCCAGGAGGGTCTCTCCTGAGCCAAAGATAAATAAAGATATCCTGGCAGCCATGTTTCCTATTGATATTTTAATTTACCAATTAATTGGTTTAGGGACAGACCCAGAAATCCTGCCAGCACACTCTAATGTAGGTATAATGTTTTTGTTATTACCTCATGCAAGACAAATTACAAAACCACTCTCATAACCCAGTTTGCATGATTAAATTTGAGATACACCTAACTTGCTTTAACAGCAACATATTTACAAATTCTTTTAGGATGGGTCAATAATGCAGATAATTAAAGTTGTTTATTTTTTAAGCTTATTTTTATGGGATTAAATTTCAGACAGTAATTAAATTTCATCAGTAATCTTTTCTTGACCTTGTCTTCAAACTTGTATACTTTGTTGTATACTTTGTTAGAATCTTCTACTGTAATTTTCATAATTGTAATTTTCTATTCTTTTTACAAATTTAAAATTATTACATAGAGAAAAATAGATACAAAGAAGAAAAATAATTACACCACATGCTATAATATGGTGACTCCTTTAAGAACTCAAACATGTATTCTCCATCTGTTTATGCATAGATGCACTTCTGTGGTTAGTATGCTTATGTTTATGAGTATTCTAACATTTCAAAACAATAAAATAAAAATTCTATTGCATTTTCAGAATTATTTGCATTTTGTTAAAGGTTTTCACATACATCATTTTACTTTAATGTACCCAAAATTTTGTGCAATAATCAGGAAAATTATTATAATGTCTATTTTTAGATAACTGTGTCAAAGGAAACAAGTGTCCGGCCCAAAGTTAGTAAATAAAAACTCTGCCTTTCTATGTTTTAGCTTTGTTAATTTTTAAAATTATAATGCTATATACAAAAACTCCTTACTCTACCTTTTGAAGTGCTATAATTTGAAGTGCTACAAATATGAAGATTTATAAGACTATATCATATTTTGGAATAATCTGGTCTCTTAAAAGTTCAACAATTGGTTAGAAGATTATAAAATTCATCATTTATTGAATGTTCAATCTTCACCTAGGGAAGGTTTTTTTTTGGCAGAGTTAAATTGGTTCTTTTCAGTTTATGTTGTATTTTCAAAATTTATTAAATTTATCTCTGTATCATCATTGGATTAAATTGTCATGAGGTTGCAAGGGTCACCAATAGAAGAGGATGAATTGATTATCTCGAGGAAGATTGCTGCTTAGCTTTGTTTACTAACTTTAGGATGAATAATATTAACAGAAGTTTCTGGCTGTGCTTATTATTCATCTCTGGTTCACTGAATCTAGATTGGTAATAGAATCATATTCCAGTGAAAACAAGGTGATACTTTTGATGACTTCTTGGTCCTAGCAGTTTATTGGACTACCCTGGAAAAGCAACAATAGTAACAACAATAATAGTAAACATTTATTAAGTATTTACTGAACATCCAGAACTGTTACTATTTATGCACATAGACATAGTTATTTCTCATAGCAAATTATGAAGCTGTATCATTAATCAATTAATAATTCAAGATTCTTCTCTGTGGATGAAACATTAAGTTTTATCCAGAGGAATTTTTATGTAATGTTCTATCAAAATAAATATCTACTAATGGAAACATTGCCTTTTTAGCTATTAGAAAGTAGTCAAGAAACTAGGATTTTTGCTATAATTCCAAATGATACAAGAAACTACATTGAGAAATTAGGTGACTTATCAGAGAAGAAGCAGGAAATAAGTACTAAAATGAGTTGGTACTACAGATATATTTTTATGTACAATTAAAGAATTGCAAACTGGTAGACCTTGGAGTCCCTGTGACCACTTTCCACATATCATCTTTTTGCTACTCTTGGTCATAGCCTTTGGCACTTATATTAATTAAGACCTCAATAAATTTTTTGAGGTGATGGATTAAGTGAAATTCTTTTAGGCAGTGGTTATTTTCCTCTTTTCTATCTCTTTTGGGTTCTGTGATTTCCCATACTGGATAGGAATAGAGTTTGCATGGTGAAACGTTAGTGGCCTGCTCTATTCCATTCTTTCCATTGTGGGTTATTTCAATATTCTTTTAGTGATTCATTTAATAACCATTTATTGTCTATCTATTATGGAACAGAAACTATACTAGATAATTTAAAAAATAAAACCTAATTTCTGCCTTCGTGGAATATTCAGTAGTGTATTGTGAATGGTTGTGTAAAGTGATTCCTGGAAGAATTCAGATATAAAACTCTATTTTGTTCCTCATCACCATAGGATTTTTCCTGTTTCTTTTCTTGTTTGCCTAACATACTTAGCTGCTGCATTTTTCTAATGCTTGTATTTTTCCCCTTTTAGTCTTTCTCTTATTAGATCATAATTTTACTGCATTCCTGTCTTTAATTTCTCTTGCTTTCTTTCTATTTTAATTCTCTCTCCCGGCCCAATAACTGATGAGTAATCTTTGTAATTAGTGAGTCATCTTGATCCTACAAGTCTCCAGATGTCAATAATGGTGACCTTGACCATGAGCACAGACTTATTCAAGTTGTGTAAATTTTATTAAAACTTTCTCTCTTTAGTTCAATGAATATCTAATTGAAATATCACTCATTCTCCCTTATTCATCAGACCCTTGTATTGTCATGACATTTTAATTTGAGGGAGCTTGCTTTTAATTGCATGAAGCTTAATCCTATGAATTTATATGAAGTCTGACTTTAGAACAACATGCTGAGCAAAACTACAGATTCCAGAAAAATGACTTGGAACTGCTTAATGAACTCTTATTGGCAGCCCATGGTTACCACATAAATAGGGAATTAGCACTTGATGTTTCCTAACGATATAACTGCAGGACTAGACAGACATTCTTTGGGTGGTCTGGTCATGCTCGCAGAGTTTCCAATATTTTCTCCAAAACTCAGTATTTTGAATTTTCATAAAAGCAATTTAAATATTTAATAGTCTATAAATTGACACACTATAAAAATATTTTAATTTGTGCAATCATTATTGTCTGGAAGGAATTTAAAATTGTAAACAAAATAGAATTTTAAAAGTTATAAACAGAATAAAATATCATGAAGAAATTTTGCGTTAAGGAAATTTTATTTACATATACAAATCCATTCAACTAAGATTTGTTATCTCTTTGATCAATTTTATTTTTCTAATAATTCATTATCTCACTTAATTACTGACAAATTATTTATGTCTTAGGACATTCCATTAGAAGGAAAGATGTACATTTTGTTCATGTAACTCTACTACACTGTAAATAAAAAAATTATAGAGGTAATCTTTATTTTATTGTTTCTTGAACAATAAAATTGTATCATAAAAAATTGTTTTTTTTTTTCTGGATCTTTTATATAAGTAGTGGTATGAAATTAAAGATCTCTATTATATAAAAACTCTGAAAGCTTGACTAGTCCATAAAGTAGAGAAGTGAAAGTCAAGGTATGATTTGGAAGAGATAGCTTTTGTTAGAAAAGAAGGAACTGAGGAATTATGCTCTAACAGGTCAGTGGAAAGAGAACCGAGAGAAAATTAGAGTACCAACCCGCTGGATGGGCTGTTCCTTCAGGGGAATTTGGTGGGTCTAGAGATTGAGGATAGGGGCTTCATGGATTAAAGCGTGGTCAGCATGGAGAAGCTGCAGGCAACCCTGCTCACTAGTGCCTGAGAACCAGCCCATGCTGTCAGAGCAGCTATCCTGACCTGTACATTACCTTTGGTATACAGCCAGGTTCATGTCCTCTTATGGTGTCTCATGAGCGCTTTCTTTTGACTGCTACTAGCACATTCCTTGCAGAGCATCTGGCAGAAGTGATGCTCTTTCATATCCCAAGATTCTGATAAACTCTATCCAAAATGTTCCAAGAAAACACTTCTTTTTCGATGACACAAGATTCACGATTTTTTTCTAGAAATAAAAAAGCAGGGCCTTTGGCGTTCATATTAATCATGCTGGTTATGTGAAAAACAAAGCCTACAGTATCACTATTTAAGAATGATTGAGCAATGATAATTCCTAACCTAGTGTATTTGTTTCCTATTGTTTAAACAAATTGCCACAAACTCAGGGCTTAAAACAAAATTATTACTTTACAGTTTTAGAAGTCAGAGGTCTGAAATGAGACTTATGGGGCTAAAATTAAAGTTTTAACAGGGCTGTGTACTTTCTGGAGGTTTTATGAAAAAATCTGTTCCTTGCCCCTTTTAGCTTTTAGAGGCTGCCTGCATTTCTTGGTTCATGGTCCTGCATCACTTTGACCTTTGCTTTCATTGTTACATCTTCTCTAACTCTCCTGCCTCCTTAATGCAGTCATGTCTGCAAAGTCACTTTTGCCATGTAAGGTAATATACTCATAGGTGTGGGGATTAAAACATGGACATTTTTAGGTGCCATTAGTCTGCCTATCATACCTGGTATGTATGATAAGCTTATTTTGTCTACAAGAGAACTAAACTAAAGCTCTGAGGTAAATAAATCATTGGCTACATTTTTCATCCCCCTGCAGTAGCATCATACATAGATGCCCTTTTGCCATGGCCATCTGAGGATAGGAGCACACTTCTACAAACTTTGACTTTATTCTTGGCCACATGACTTCCTTTGAACAATGAGATAGTAATAGATGTGGCATATACAGAGGCTTGAAATATGCTTGTATGGTTAGATTTGCCTTCTTGCACTCCTTCCATTATCAAAGAAGGACATGCTGCAGAAGGCCAGCCAGTCCCAGAAGAGTGAGAGACACAAAGAACAGAACTGGACCCATTGACAGTTTGAAACCAAGCCCCGAATAGCTTCACTTAGATCATTTGATGGCCGTCTAACCCTCAGACTCATGAGTAAGCAATAAATACTTAATGTATTTCACTCAGTTTGAGGTGGTTTGATAAGCAGCAGAAGAAAACTGGTACCAGCTAAAAGTCACATGATGGTAAGTGATAAAACTATCAGAACGTTTGACTCTAAAGCTTGAGTTCTTACTCACTAAACAACTAGTGTCCATCCACTCATCCCAAGTTTTCTCTACAATCTTTCTGCAAAGTTCTTGTCTAGATCTGATGGGGATTCCTAGAGGCAAGAGATTCAGGACCTTTGGCTGGACAAGATTTCAAATCTTCTCACCAACTTATAGATATTGCACCTACTGATCACACTAAGATAAAGTGAAGACTACCTGTCACTAACTTCTAGGAATGTAGCTTAAGATTAAATTAATCTTGTTGGTGGCCACATCACAGTGTTGAAATGGTGGCTTGTTTATTAATTTAAACATCTTTTACTCATTTAAACTTTTTAACATCTCATTTAAAGGTTCATGAAGTTAAAACTTTTAGTCCTATAAAACATCTTTTTTTTAAATTTAATGTAATACTGTTAGTTTCTTTTCTATATTTACACTCAGGACTCCACATTCAACAAAATTTTATTTTATTTTATTAGTCTAGGCTGTCAAGACATTTTTGACTCCTTTCTTCACTAGTTGTGGTCTGCAAGATATACAGGCTTATGAGGGACTAGAAAATCTAAGACTAGTACTGGTTTAAGGATCTTAGTGGATTTATCTTCACCGCTGCCCCCTCTACCCTGTGAAGCTATAGGAAGCCCATGAGGCCCTTCACATTATATAAGTCCTTTCCCAGGATGCCCAACTTTTACTTCTTTCAGCTCTTCAAACTACCCAATATCAACTTTTATGTCCAGGTTCTTGAAAACAGATCTATCAGTTATTCTCAAGGGCAAGATTTCATAGTAATTAAAGCCCCACTTTTCTTTGTGAGAGAAAGAAGGAACAAATATCATAATTCTCTAAATGTTTCTTAAATGATTTTTGTGCCCGCTTTCCCCACATTAATGGGTAAGAGTACTATTCTCTGGAGTAAAATGGCCTGGTTTTAGATGCAGAGTCTGTCATTTTCTATTTGGGTATTCTGAGGAAATTTACCTAAGTTCTGTTAACTCCAGTTTCTTTGCTGGTAAAGTTAGGATAATGATAGTGACTATTCCCTATTAAATAAGGGAACTCTTATGTATAAAGCATTTTTCACAATGCTTGGTACATTGTAAGGGCTTAATAAATACTGTTATTATTTTTATTATTCATCCCCCAAACAAATTGTAAATTAATTATTGCTGAGAACTTTGTTAGACAATGAGCATGTAGAGGTACATAAAGCATAATTTCTGTCCTCAGAGAAACTAAATTCTTTCTTATGAGGAAGGCAAACTTGTAGTTACTATAAAATATGATAAGTACTTAGGAACTTGCTGGGGGATAGAGGCAGGATATCTTATGGTGATTTTGTTCCTCCTCATATAACGTCTTTAAAAATAGAGGAGAGACCTGGCTCATTCCTTAAAAAGCCTCATGGTACTGCAAGCTTTACTGGTGAAACTCATTTCCCTTTGGGAAATTTCAGCTGCTGCTTCTAAACTTGGCTTAGCCCCTGCCACACAAACCTGCTTTCCCAAGGCTAATTCTTCTGCGAGAGATTCTGTCTTGGCTCCTGCCCATAACTTGGCCTTTTTCTTGGATTCTCTAGTTTTACCTTTGTCAGCCTGGCTCTGCTGTACTTGGCTCCATACCTGTGAATTTAGCCAGCCACCCATGTGCCTTGTGTCTGACCATCCTCTACAACACCTGTCATCCCGAAAGCTTGGCCTGCTCCTTCTGGATAGACGCAGAGATAGACACAGACTCTGTCTCTTCTGTAGCAATAGCCTGGATTGATTTGTAATGCTTTTCAACACAAATCCAGGTAATTATTTGTTTCTATATGGGATGTGCTCTGCTATGAGCCATAGGGTAGACCACTAGACATGGTTTAAAATGCACAGACATTTATTATATTATTTAAGAAGTTTAGAAGAGGCTGTTGCTGAGGTTATCTAGTGGCTTGATAATGTGATAAACAATCCATTTTCTGTTGTTCTGCTCTTATCCTTAGCTTGTTTGTGATGTTCACTCATGGATTAAAGATGGCTGCCATAGTTTAAAGCCCGGACAGAATCACAAACAGAAGGAGAAGGGTGGCAAAGAAAACTTTCTTAGTAGGTATGCTTCTTCTATCAGAAAGGTAAAGAAAATTCCAGAATGTTTCTGGAAGCATTTTTGTACATTTCATTGGCCAGAATAGGGTCTTATTATATAATAAGAGGCTGGGAATGTGAGTTTATGGTATTCTCTCTATGGTAGAAGAGAGCTTGGAGCATGGATTTGAAAACATCTCCTGGACAAGTAAGTAATGGCACCTTCCCCACCATTATTCAAGAACTTTGATAAGACTTATTTTTTATTTTATGAAATTTAACTCACATTGAATTAGGCAACTTGAATTACAAAAACATTTTAATAGTGATCGTATGTCATGATCTGTGTACATTTATTTTGCCTGTTCTCTCCCCACGCCCCCGTCTTTCTAGGTTTGTTTTTTCTTAATTTTTTTTTTTCAGTATTCATTCCTTTTAATTTCCAGCTGCTATCTATATTTTTTCAGGCCTAAAGCCTTTTACCTGGTGGATTTAATTGCTCTAACACTAGAACTTCAGGACCATCAAGTAATATTATTGATGCTAAACAATTTATCATTAACTAGCAGTAGTGAAGGTGTTAGTATTTTAGTTTCTACTATATCTGGAGTGCTAACTGTGTAATTTTAAAAAGGTGCATGCCACATTTGACCTAAGCTGAGCAATCTAAAACAGAAAGGAACTTCCCCCAAACAGTGTGCATTGCTTTGATTTTTCCCTCCTGCTTTAAATCAAAAACAAAATAAAACACAAAACACAATGACTGCAGAGTTACAGCAATCATTCCCACAGCCCCTCCTTCACTCCTCCCCTTGGAAGCCAATCACCCTCAGAGGCTTCCGAGTCAGCAGGGTGCAACTCATTTCACTTTTGAGAACAATGATAGAAAAGCTCTTTGCATGCAGAGTAGGGCAGATCCTCTCCCCAAGCCTTTTAGCAATGCTGTTCAGGTTTTCCCAATTCCAATAGTCAAAAACAAGCTTTTAAAAAAACTATTTAAAAGAATACAATTAGTAACGGGAGCAGCCCTTTATTGAATGCCTACGTGCCAAAGAAATTATTTTAGGTGCTTTTCTTGTAATATTGTTTCTTTAATCCTCAGAGCAAATTTGCAAGTTGGATATTAACTTGTTTTACATTATATGAGTAGATAATATCCTAATTTGATTTAAAGTATCATGTAAAAACATTTGTCCCCAAATATTTTAGACTTCATTTTGATTTGCCACATGAAATTTTTCCTACTTTCCTACTCTAGAGATCTCCATTGTCTTAAATGACATTCCCTAGAAATAAACTAATATTAGATTCTTGTGTAAAGTAATTTATTAAGAGAGCACTCTTAGAAAAAATGGAGAAAAAGAAGCAGATTAGAGCAGGGAAAGAAAGCTAAGCAAGGGAGTGATCTTGACTAGACACCAGTTTTAGACTGGTGTCTAGTTTTGAACATTTACAATACAAATTGCATCATGGATTTGGTCCCACGTTGCAGCAAGGAGCTGGCATTTTGTATACCTGTGTCAGTCTGTCATTGGCCATTGGCTCTCTGTGCACACACACATGTATATATCTGTGTCAAGGCATCACCTATTGAGCCATTTATCCAGTGAAAGGGGAAATGCAACCTTTAGCAGCCAATATTTATAGTAGCTGGGGACTGGTCAATCAGCACTGTGAAAGAAGTCTAGGAACATCATCTACTACAGTTCTCATCTTGCACTATTCAGAAGTAGTTGCTTCTTTTCTTAAATTTATTCCATTCACACATATCCTTGCTACAGTTACTAGGAGAATAATTGGAATGAATTATAGCCCCATACTGGAGTTGGTTGTGATGTAATAACTGACGTTTATTTTTTCCCTCTTTTACTGTTCATTTTACATGCCCCTTCTCTTAGTTAGCATTTCTACTTATCTAGGTGGCTTGTATGATTTTCATTCTCTGGAGAATCTGAGCCTGTTGTTGCTATGTCCTTATTAGTTTGCTGTACTTGCCTATTTACTTTAAAACCGAGTGAATTCCAAAAGAAGCACCTTAGGGCCAAACATTTTTACCTGCCCCTAATGTGTAGCAGCAGTTCTACTTTCTTGAGACAAACAAGGTCAATTACTCCTGCCAGTATGGTAACTCCTTTTTATGTCAGCTGTGTTATTACCGTGATGAGTCCAAGGTAACCAGATGTCAAATGTGGCTTCAAGTTTAGTGGGCCTCTTACCATGTTGATTGGTGTAAGGACTCCCTTTTGTAAACAAGGACTTAGACTAATAATGCCTAAATTTGCAGTGATAGAAAGCACAATTGCCCAGATGGGTGACTGGGAGTGATGGTACATAGAATCATTCCTACATCTCCTCACTGATTCCTTAATCCATGAATTCTAGCTACTGGTAATACAGCTCAAAATAATGACTATTAGTTTAAGGGGTTGACCTTAAACAAATAGACAGCTAGATAGTTCTCCAGCAAAATGGGTTTATTTGGGAATAACAAAGAATTGTAATTTGGGGCATGTGGTCCAATCGCAAACTAGGTTCAAGTCCAGAAAACAAAGAAGAGGAATATTCTTTTACAGAGGAAAGCGAGAGTTTAGAAAGACTACTGTAAACAAAGAGTCCTTTGGAAGAAACTGGGAGTTCAAAGTGTTGTGGCTTTTCATTGGCTGAGTTGTAACAGTCTTTCTTTGGCTGAGTGGTTGCTGAGGAGAAGAAGACTCTTTTTCTTCCTGCAGGAGTAGTAAAGTAGAACAACATCTTTCTGTTGGAGGTGAAAATTATGTTTCTTCTTGTTTGGGCTAACTGATATCAAATGGTCCGGTGGGAGAACGCCTTCCAAAGGCCCTTTCAACTGTAATAAATGAGGTTTCTGTTTCTTAATCTTTGCAAAAGAAGTAGCATCCTGAAGAATGATGCCTCTTCTGATCAGGGTATCATCCCCAAGCTGATGCATCAACTATGCCTTCAAGATGCTACTCTACAGCTCTATTGGGTTCAGGTTCTAGATGGTGTGGTATTTGGTAGGTACTCCTTTCTGATTGAGTAGCTTACTTGAGCCCTCTGAACCTTTTTGAGCCTGATCTTGAATAAATCATTTTTATTTTATAATGAAGCTGCTAGCTACCTGACTTTGTGACTTTGTGGATGTGACGGTATACATACACAAAGGAGTATACATCCACTGTAGTTCAGATTGTCTGGTAGGGTATATGCTCAGTTTTTATCAAGGCCTAGGCCATGCCTGAGCTGATTTTCAAATACTATATAGCTTTTCCTGCATATAGCATGGTCTTGATCCAGAGTACTAGGGGTTGGTGCTGTTTTCTACTGGGGCTCACTAGAGAGTAAACAGTACCTTTCTCCACCACAGATAACTCATTTGTAACATGAGATCTGCTGTATTGTATGAAGCACACTTCAGGGCTACTTATAACTCAGCCTGCAGTTGTTGCAAAGCCCTTCTTTTTGTGTGAGCCCTACTCAAAACTAGCAGCCTCAGTGCCACTTGATAAATGGATATATGTCCTCTAAAACTGAAGAGGTTCACCACTGTGCTTCTTTCTTAGAGGTGGAATTTTCAAAATACAATAATAGTCTTTTTCTTATGAGGAGAGGGTCCAGCATGCTCCAGCCCACCAGACTCCTAAATAATTCACCAGGAGTTGCAAGTTATTTGATCTTTGTGGGGTTTATTTCCTACACTTCAGAGCAGATGTGTCTCATATCTAGATCTTAGTATTTTTTTCTCATCAAGTCTGAAGATGAGTTATTGATACTGGTGTACCAGTGTGAGGTACTGTGTTCTGCCCTTTTCCTCTTCAATCTTCTGAATGAAGTGGCTTCCATTCATCTGAGGTTTAGTAGCCACCACTCACAACAGCCAAATATAGAGTGTCGGCCTGGAAAAAGGAAGGGAGGAGCAGGGACACACACCACAGAATCCACTAAGCCTTGTAAACATAAGATGACATTATCTGGAGATAAAGGAGGAGTGATGGTGAGTGAGGAAGGGATCAAAATTCAGGATACTAGAGTCTCTCATTAAAGCATTGCGTGGAAAAGCAATGAATGGCAGTTTCATTTTGATGGAGAGAAGAAAGAAGAGCACTGTTTGCCAGAATTCTGAGTAGCCAGGGACCTTTTCTTATAGGAAGTAGCAGTGGTATGGTAGAGAGAGAATTGCTAAGTATTCATAAATTTGTGAGACAGTTATTAAATCTTGGCAGTTTGAAATTGGCCATGGTGGGAGTATTCCCAGCACAGAAATCAACAAATACTACAAATTAGTATTTGTGCTTTTATTTATTCCCCTTGAGAATAGTTTACCAGCACACTACTGCTACTAAAAAGTTCCTGAAAAGAACACCAGAACAGGAAAAGATGAAGAGTCCTTAATAATTTATCCTGGACCCAGAGATAGCCACTTCTTATTTTTTTTTCTAATAATACAACCAGAACGTGCCATATGGTTAGCCACTTTTTAAGGTCATTACTGTTATTTTTTTCATTAAAAAAAATCATTTATGTCCTGGGTTTGGTTAGTAACTTTATGATGCCATAGACATGAAGAAACTCTTCCTATTTCATTTTCTAGCCTCCAGGCTTGCCTTGCCTTCAGCAATTCTTTCCTCCTACAACTTAAAAGCTAATGATATTACTCTCCCGCTAAAAACAAAACAATAGTTCTCTGCAGCATTTACATATAAAAATCAAAC
>PVKZ01002546.1:0-140000 GCA_004027375.1 Macroglossus sobrinus | reverse complement strand
TATGATGTCCCTTTGCTCTCTATTAGTGATATTAATTTTAATCATTTTATCATGGTATTATCTCATTCCTCCACAGCATAATCATTTCCCCCATGTTAATTAATAAATAATGTCTTGGGAGATACTTTGAAGCTGTGTGATTATTTCACTACTCATTAAATTTCTATACCCAAGATTAAGCACCCAATTTTTGCCTGAATAAATTTTTAGAGTTATGTTTGCAAAATGATGATTTTTATCTATAGTTATTTGTCAGCATTTTTCTGTCAAAAAAGATTCTTTGTTTTTCCTTTGTTTATAGATTTATATATCCATCTATTTATTATGCATATGTATACTTGTGGATGAATTCTTATTCACTGGGTTCTGATCTGTTACTGTCCTTATTTATTCCAATGCTCTAAATATTCTAGTTTTGGCCAGTGGGAGCTCCTTAAAACTGGTGTAGGAGTCTTTTTGGTGTGCCTTTTTTAAGCACTTCTTTACTTTTTGGTATATTGTATTCCAGGCTCACCTTATACCTTTCCTGCCCATACTAGGAATCTACCATTTCTTCAAAGAGCCTTGGTACCTTTTGGTGCAGAATGATATTAGGACACCAAAATCTGGTATCCTAATACTTACTGCTTACAAAATACTTACTACTGCCAGTATGTCACCATTTGTCAGTCCTTTTAATTGACAAAGCTACTGGTGACAGTGGAGGGAGATCTGTTGTAATTCGACATTTATTTTTGTAGTTAATTTGAAGCTTGTGCTATTCTATCTCTTCTAGTAATTCTGAAGGCATGGGTCATGTGTGGTTTTATTTTTGGTCCTTGTTGATCTTATTTTTGTGTGGAAGATGTGTGGAGTAATTCATATTCAAGAAGCCACCATCATCTGAGGGCTGACCAGAACCTCTGAGATCTATAGGTCTTTCTGTGTCTTCTGTTACCAGGACGCTCAGTCTCCAGGATAATTAACATTTAAATGGAGATTTTCAATGAATTAATGGATGTGCTAATGAAAACTTTGAGATTAGAAATTTATGCTCTATTTCCCTGCAATCTTTCATATTAATAGTGTATGGTTGCTTTAAGATCAAATAAGGCAGCTTGAGAAGAAACAAAGCTAAGAATTACTCTCCTAAAATGAACACTGATAGAAAGATGGTTTTTCTAATTTGCTTTTATACATTGTCTTCAGAGGCTGCTGCTGTTTTCCCATTTGGTTATATATATATATATATATATATATATATATATATATATATATATTCACCCAAAGTGCAGTCTTTGATATTATGAAAGTCTAATCTGATTTTATTGCAGATTTTTAAGGCAGAAATTCATGGAGGAGGAAAAAGTGTCCCATTTCCTCCAGTATTGATAGCACAAATGATAGTTTAGTGTCTCACTCCAATGAGACTGTGGCTTTCATTAATCTCACACTCACAGCTGATGAATGAAAATTGTTTTGTCGTACTAGACAGATGGCTCCCGCAGAGTAATTAATCCCCAGTGAAGGGTTAGAGGAACTGCCAGTGAAAATGCTGTACATCTGCAGCTCAGCCGAGACTCGCCAGTGAGGGCTTTATAGGCAACAACTCATGCTTGTGATTCCTCTCTCTTACACAGGGAGAGTGACGAATGAAGCCACTGACACTTATTTTAATTAAATAGTCTGAAATAAGTGGCAAGTCAGGGTTAAGGAGGTACAGAGAGCTTCTATAATAAGAAGTTCTTAGGGTACACGCATTTCACTAGAAAGAAGCTTCGTTGGCAGAAAGGCTACCTTGGTGCTTCTGGTAGAACAGAAGCAATAGGATTGTGAAGCACATACCATACTCTTCTTTCTAATAGGGAAAAAAAAAAGATAGGAATTAGACAAAGTGATAGGAAGAAAGAAAGTCCATGAAACATTCACCTTAACATTTTTAGTTTTTTAATACTATGAGATCTGATATAGACCCTAACTAGTGAATATGCATTTTAAGATTCCAGCATAGCCAGCACTTTCTTATTTCTGAGTATAGAGTGATTTGAAATAGGTTTTATATGCACATAATATTTTTCCAAAATCATCCTGGTGTCTCCCTTGTCACACCAGGCTCACCTTCATGAAGGAGTAAACTAGGATCACAATCATGTATATCTTGTACAACTTAAGTTCTAACAAAATTTTATGTTTTTCCCTTGGCACATTAAAATTCCCAGAAAGAGTCAAAGCTTCCTTGCTTCTCAACATGACATCTAAGGACCAGCAGTGTCAGCATTACCTGGGAGTTTGTTAGAAAAATAGAATATTAGTTTCACCCAAACCCAATGAATCAGAATTGTATTTTAAAATTATGTACAGGTGATTGCTTTGCAAATTAAAGTTTAAGAAGCACTGCTTGGGTGAACTGGACCTCCCCATTGACTTGATGGTATCTTTCCATCTTCTACATTTTAGCTCCCATTTTTTGTTGGTCTCAGGGATGATGGCCCCTTTATGTTTCAGGTTTGTCTTGTTTCCCCACTATATTGTATGTTCTTCAAGAGCATGTTATGTTTGCCTTACATCTGCCAGAACACCATTATACTTGGTTTTCAGTAACCATTGGCTATAATAGGTTAACTGATGGATTTGATGGATTAAAAAGTGAGAATCGAAAAAACAAAAACAGGAACACTTTTGCTTCTGCCAAAGTAGGTGCCCAAACTGTCTGTGTTCAAGCTCTTTGTGCTCTGTGTTAAGGGATGGATGACAACACAAATGATGTTGATTCCCATCTCTGCTGTCTCCCATTAGTTTTGGGGGCTAGAAAACTCTTCACCTTACATCTTTCATATAGGTGAATTTGTCTTAGGCTCAAGCTGGGAGCTCTGCTAGCTGCCATTTTGATAATAGCTATCATAACAGTTTAATGATACTACAAGTTAAAAAACCCATGTTAGTTGGAAATATTTTAAAATTAGAAGATTTTTACATAAATCTAGATAGTGGCATCTCTTGACCAATCTGGGCCCATGTTTCCTCAAGTGATATCAGCCCAGTTGTGTAGTGCCTGGCCTGTCAGACAGGGTTAGATCTTTCACTAGGCCACTGTCGCTACTCCTTTTAATTATTTCCAAGTCCACAGGTCTTTGGTATTTATCCAAAAGCAACTACTCTGTTGCTTTTTTAAAGCTGGCCTGAGTTCCTCATGTTTATCATCTGTTTTATCTCTTATGGCCATTTGATTTTGAGTCCATGGGCCAGCTTTTTAGTCTACTTTCTTATGTATGGTATTTTAAAAGTGTGCAATTTGCTTTTGCTTTCCATTTTATAAACATGCGCTATACAATTTTATTCCTTTCTAGGGTAAATCTGGTACTGTGATTCCAAACATAGAAAAATTCTGACCTTTCAGATAAGTGCTTTCAGATTGAAAGCTTGACAGGATATAAAAAAAATATATGTTTAGATAATAAAGAAACCCTCTAGGCCATGTTTACTTGGCTGTTCTCATTAGACCCCTTCAAATACACTGAACGTTGGAACAAGGCCAGTTCCAAGAAGATGCCATGTACTGGAGGAAAAAAATGATTTCCAAGAACCACTTCTTTATTTTCTAAATGGAGCTTAATATTTTAATTTCTAGAGATGTAAACTTATATAATAGCCATACCCCTTTATATTACTGATTTGGAAATCTATCAGTCAACTTCTACATCTCTCAAGGAGTTTAAGTGTCTTACTATGTGGTTTGCTTTGAGAGATATGGAATGTGTAGAATTATCATGTGTATTTCCAGCCTATGGAATATCTGCTTAGAGCAAAACATTATGACCTTTGTGGCACAAAGGAGAAGACTCTAGACCTTAGAGAGGCCTGTGTGTTTGACACTGCCGACCATCCATTAGCAGAGCTTTTCCACAGTGTGATGCTTCTGTATCATTGACAAAGAGCTTATTGTAGGACAATAAATACATGGACAAACAACTTCTAGAAGTGGCTGCCTTACATTGAGTCAGCATTTGGAAGAGTGAAGGGGAAGAAAGGGGGATAAGCATTGAGCATAGACAATGAGTATATTCTTTGGAAATTATCTCAACTACAGACAAATTTTTAATATTTCTAATCATATGCTTGCCCATTCAGTCAAGAAGGCTTTTATTTCACAGCTTATGATGAACTGGTATAGAACTAATTTGCTTCCTCTGCCATCTGCACTTAAGGTACACATTTATAAGAATGGCATTCAAAGCTAATTATCAAATTGATATATATGTTGGGACAAAGTGTCACAAAAGAATAGCACATAGTAGTGTAATGTGTGGTAATCATGCCTAGAGGAGCTGAAAGCTTAAAGAATATTTTAACATGGTATATTTAGAGCACACATTAAAAGGGCCCAGAGGTTCTGCTTTAGATCCCAGCTCCGTGCAGTTCATGACGGTGAGTCCTTCTGTCTGTCAAACTGGATGATTTCTGTAAGGTCTAAGTTTCCCTTCCTACCTCCCTTTTTCCCTTTTTTCATTTGTTCTTTACTTTTGTTATTTATTACACAATTTACTAAATATAATTTTCAGAAATCAAATGTTTCATTTTTCTCTCATTTCCCACCATGAACCATAATGCTAATTATGATTAAATCCTTATTATAGTGCTTTTAATAGTTCTATTCTCTGGTTTTTCTGCTTCAATATTTTTAGTAAGCAGAGGCCAAAAATTATTCCCAGTAGCCTTTACTATGAAATTATCATTCAGACTTGCAATAATTTCATTTAAAATCTTAGAAAATAAATAACAATGAGATTTCTACACAGGAAAATTTTTACCCACATTCTCACTTTTATCCATTTTTATATTTTCCTTTTTTATTTCTAAGGATTTTCTAAATTTGAGAGTTTAGAACTATATCATGTTTCTGGTTATTAAAGAACAAAGCATGAAATATATCAAAGTATGGTGGGTAATTTTCTAGTTAGAATTCAAGGGCCGGGCATCTTGACTTAAAGGATACTGTAATTATACACATATATACATACTCAGTCTGCCTCTAAATAGTTTATATTAAATAGTCTGAATTTTATGAGATTCAAACAATAGTTTTATTCTTTCAAATTGCTGTCTTTAAATATGTTTTACCTAATCTCTTTTTTTATTTCGTTAATATCTCAGAAAAATTTCATGACTCTGAACTTTCTACTCACTCATTTTTTAAAACACTCATTCTCTTATTCCATTCAAGGATATTCTTTTCCTTGTTGCTGACTTGACTTAGGGCTGAAGAGGGGGTCTAGTCTGTTTAGAGACCATATCATCTTCTTTTCTCCCATACTCCTTCCTTTCCTGGGTCTCCATATCTGTGTTGCAGAAAGGAGAAAAGTGATTGAAAGAGACAAGTGTTTCACAGTTATTTTTTGGTTAACACTGATTGGCTGCCCCAGAAGCCTCTCTGTTGCCTGCCTCTAACATCTGTGGGGCCTGGGGCATGAGTACAAATGGAGGCCTAGATACTCTATGTCTAAATATTAAGAAGTTATATGTCAAGTTAACAAAGTATTAAAAAGTAAATTACTTAAAACATTAAGTGATGTTTTAAGTTATCAGTAATAAATTATCTGTTATCAGTAATAAATTACCTGCCACAAATTGCACAACTGATTGTGATACTAAAGTTGACAAGCAATTCCCTAGATCAGCAGACACCAATCTTTTTGGCACCAGACCGGTGCTCCTATGAGAATCTAATGATGATGGGAGGTGGAGCTGAGGTGGTGATGATAGTGCTGGGAAGCAGCTGCAGATATTGATGACACTTCACTCCCTGGCCAGCTGTGTGGCCTGGTTCCTAAAGGGCCATGGATCAGTACCAGTTTGTGGCCCGGGGGCTTGGGGACCCCTACCTCAGATTATCTAAACTAGAAAAAGCAACAGAGAGCAAGATGTTATAATAAAGAGAGAAAATCTGATTTCTGGAAGGCCCTATATACATGGACCAGATCCTGTAATTCACTTTTCAGTTCGAGTACTCATTAGCTACTGACATACTTTTAATAGTTATTGTACTTTTAGAAATACTAATGTAAAACAATGTAAAACTTATGTAATAAACATGTGTGTGTAATGTATGAGAAATAATGATGGAGTCATGATTTTATCTATATTATCACTTTTAATATTTAAAATGACTCTGTGGGAGAGAGGAAGTTTATTCTATTTAATAGATAAAAAAACAGAGTTTCAGAGAACTTCCTTAATGTGCCCAAATTCATATATTTAAGAAGCAATGAACTAGTACAGTCACAATAAAAACAGTATGGAAGTTCCTCAAGAAATTAAAAATAGAACTACCATATGATTTAGCAATCTCACTTCTGGGTATATATAGCCAAAAGAAACTAATACATTATCTTGAAGAGATATCTGTACTCTCATGTTCACAGCAGCCTTATCACAATAGCCAAAGTATGGAAACAACCTAAGTGTCCATTGATGAATGAATGAAGAAAATGTGCTTTATAAATACAATGGAATATTATTCAGCCTTAAAAAAAAAGAGATCCTGTTATTTGGGACAACATGAATGAAACTGAAAAGTAAAATAAAGTAGACAGAGAAAGACAGCGCATAGTATCACTTTTATGTGGAATCTAAAAAAAAAAAAGGCCAACTCATAGAAACAGTAAAGAAGTGGTTGTCTGGGGTTGGGGTAGGGAAAACAGGGGCATTTGTAAAACGGTACAAAGTTTCAGCTGTAAAAAAATAAGATCAGATGATCTCATATATAACATGATAATGTAGTTGATATACTGTATTGCATAATTAAAATTTGCTAAGAGAGTAGAACTAAAATGTTCTCAGCTGTAAAAAAAAATCAATATGTGAGGTGATGGAAGGTGTTAAATGATTCAATAGGAGAAATACTTTCAAATGTATACATATATTAAATCATCATGTTGTACACTTACAATATCTTAAATTTTATTGGCCAATTATTTCTCAATAAATAAGCAATGAAGCAATGAAGCTGTCTTGCAATTCAGGAACTTCTGACTCCAAAACTAATTTTTCTAACCACTATTTTCTTCTCTCCCTTTCTTTTTTACTTCTTTCTCCTACTTAACAGAAATGTGTGGAGTACCTATTATGTGTCAGGTATATTTCTAGGGGCTGTGTACACAGCAAGAAAAATCCAAAATTCCTGCCTTCCTGAAGCTTACAATCTATTTGAAAAGGCAGATAATAAAGCAAATAATAACTATATAAATGCATAATGTACCTTCAATTGGTGATAAATGCTGTGAAGGAAATCTCCTAAAGGTAAAAAGTTTAAGAATGAGAAATGGGGTAACAGGCAGGGACAGGAGTAAGACTGTCTTTCAGATATAAAAGATCTAAAAACTATGTGCTTCAGAAACTATTGGTCACTTTATTGAAGTATTGAGGTTCCACCACAGCCTTGTAAACAAAATTCATTTGTTAGCAGAAACCCTTAGTTGCTTTCTGCAATTCGTTCATAACTCATGGTTTGTTATATTGTTGTGACCGGAATAACCAGACTCAACCTGAGTGCTCTGATATTAGAGGCAGTTTATAAGCCGGAGGCTGTCCTTCCAAAGGAGCAGCCCCGAAATATAAAGGTACAAGGGTTTTAAGCCCTAAATCCTATAAATCATTCTGTCTGAACACAAATGTCTATTTTTCTTCTATTCTCTACCTGTTGACCCACAGGTTGTGCAAGCAGGGTGTACAAAAGCAGAAAGCGTACTGTTAAAATGTTAGGTTCCCATGGGTAATTGTTAGGTTCCCAGGGGTAATAGTCAAACAATAACTTTTCAAGCAGGCAGGTGTCCAGAAGTGAGATGTGGCGATTAGCATGTAGGCTCTTAACCTTAACCCATTACTACATGTTTGTGACCTTTTCAGTAGTACATCATCACAATATAGTAATGTATGCATCTGCTCTGAGTATTCCCACAAAAGAAAAAAAGTTTGTGCAATATTTCCGAATGCACGGGAAGATATCTGAGTATATTTAGAAACATTTTAAGTTCTTACAATGGCAAGTAGGTATAGCTCCTGTGTTTAGGTTGCAATATCCTTTAAGTAAGACCAATTCACATGTTTTGAAGGAGGAAGAAAATTAGATGGATGGGAGAGGGTCAGTCAGGAATTTGGGAGAGCATTAGTAAGGACAACTTGCTAATTAAAGCAGAGTGTGAAAAGTATAAATCCAAAAATGGAAGCCTCTAGTTTGTTTTACTCAAGGAACATATAAACCTTGGAATTATGCAATTCTAGAAGCAAATAAAAGTATGTCATTTTACAAAGTGCATCAGCACCCTAATCAAGGGTTTATTTTAAGAATAAATCACAGCAGACCAATTAACTGAATTTTTCTAATTTCAATCGTCTATTATTTTTTCCAGCAATTTTATTATCATTGTAATTTATTTAAGCAATTTCCTTAATAACCTTCTCAGAATAATATTTTCAGATATGTGTCTTCAAAAATATGCTGAATATGTGCATGTGAA
Organism: Macroglossus sobrinus; assembly: GCA_004027375.1. Taxonomy (NCBI): domain Eukaryota; kingdom Metazoa; phylum Chordata; class Mammalia; order Chiroptera; family Pteropodidae; genus Macroglossus; species Macroglossus sobrinus. The sequence goes on along the minus strand of PVKZ01002546.1, from coordinate 131,508 downwards.
AACTTTACAGTCTATTTCCTTTTTTACAGTTATAATTGAAATGAAACAATTTGGACTTGGCTCTTCCACTATCTTTGCAGGGGATTTAATGAGGTAAAAAGCAAATGCAAAATGGAAAGAAAGTGCTTACTTTGATAGAAACAAAAAGTAGAGGAGGGGTTTACTGAAAGGTAGTCCATTCAGTTAATCCCATCAACCATTTTCACCATCCCCAAAGATCAGATCCTGAAGCTGAGTTGAATACATCTGAAAATAAATGAGCAAGAACTTCAATATAGAATACCTTTGGGTGGGAGAAGTTCAGATAATTCTGACATTAATTACTCTGTTTATACTGCTATGAGATAAACTGCTTCAACTGCACATTTCAAATGTCCTTGAGAGAAAAGTATTCTTTCAAATAGGTTCTGATCTTCTAACTCTTTATACCCACAGATGTTTAATTGATATTTTTTAGTTCTTCTAGTTGCCATGTTGTTGTTTGTGAGTGTGGTAATTCAGCATGGCAGTGCTCTATTCTAGGTTTTCGTAAACTCAAAAAGAAAAATATAATTAGTTCTACTTGAAAGTTAAACTTATTTGATATTCCCTTCATTCTAAGTTTCTTTGAGCCCTACTCTGGGTAAAATATGTGTTAAAATTCCTGAAGTGTCCATGTAGACTGTTAGCTTAATAGGAACAGAAATTATTTTTTGGTCTGTTTTATTCATTGCCATATCACCAGTTTACAGAACAGGCCTGGCATATAGCAAATGCACAATAAATATTTAAAAAATAAATGGACAATTGAGGTGGTATCACCCAATTTCTGCTTTTAAAACTCTTCATTCTGACATTTTGTGATTCTGTGCTTTTTCTACTTTTAGAAGGCAATGCATTGAAAAGTAATATAGATTTTTCTGTTTGATTTAAATGCTTCTGTGTATTGCACTGTGTAATTTTAGTATTTAGAATGAATGTTACACATATTTCATGTTGGATTATTTTGCAAAATTATATTATTCATAATGCTTTGTTAATTGAAGGTCTTTTTGACACTGAAACCTATGACGATTATTCTCTAATTGGGGCTGATAATTAAGCTTATGGTTGAAGGTGTTTTTAATTTCCTAATTTTTAAATTGCAGTCGAAGATATTTTCCCCTGGGTTTATTGAGGTATAATTGAAAAATAAAATTACATGTATTTAAAGTGTACAGCATGATGATTTTATATTTATATACATTGTGAAATGATTACCTTAATCAAGTTAATTAACACACCCATGAGCTCACATAGTTACTTTTTTTTTGCAAGAATGCTTAAGCTCTACTCTCTTAGCAACTTTTAAGCATACAATGCAATATTAATAACTTCAGTCACAATGCTGTACATTAATGTCTCAGAACTCATTTATCTTATAATGGAAGGTTGTAATTTTTGACCAACACTCACTTCTTCGATCCTCCACCCCCTGGCAACCACCACTTTATAATCTATTTCTACAAATTTGATTTTTTTTCAGATTCCACATATAAGTGATACCATATAGTATTTTTCTTTCTGTCTAACTTACTTTATTAGCATAACATCCTTTAGTTTCATACATGTTGTTGCAAGTGACAGAATTTCCTTTTTTAAAATATGGTTGAGTAATATTTTATTGTATAAATATATACTACATTTTCTTTATCCATTTATCCGTTAATAAACACTTAGATTGTTTCCATAATTTGGCTGTTGTGAATAATGCTGCAATGAACACGGGAGTGTATATATTTGAGATAATGATTTCATTATACCCATTATATAGCCAGATCACATGGAAGCTTTAATTTTGATTTCTTGGGTAACCTCCATGCTATTGTTTTATAATGACTGAAACTTTAGATATTTCCATCAATAGCATACAAGTGTTTTCTGTACATCCTTGCCAATATTTTTTTATCACTTGTCTTTTTCATAATTGACATTCTGATAGAATTCATGTAATTTCTTGAGAATGCTAATCTCCCATGGAAAGAATTTTGAGGTTGCCTACAAAGGAACACATTTTTTTCTCCATCTTAGCTAACAGAGTATTACACATTTTCCTAGTCACTCGATGTTTTGTGAGAGTTATTATTATTTTTTTACTTTACTTCTATCTTGGTTTTTTTTACAAAATATTTTCACTTATCTTTTCTATATATTTGTATTAGACTTGGTATTTGAATAAACTTTGCAAGAATAAAAGATGTATTTATTACAGCTAAAACTAGTGACTTGTACATATCCATGGATAAATACAGACCTACATAAAAGCTGATGATGAGCTTGGTGATAAAAAGACCCCATCAATGAACTCAGAGAAAGCTCAGGAGCGTGGACAAAGATTATTCTTATGGTTAATGAGTTTTCTTTGAGTTTTAATAAATTTAGTTAAGAACATTTCCTCCCTAGAGTCTGGGACTGGGATTTTGGTTGGAGATTGCAGACTTCATACTCTTGGCTTCTGGTTGGAAGAAGAAAAATTTTTAAACAAGTTTCTTAAATAAGCAGATTATTTTGAAATGCCTGAAACCATGACTACTCAAGAACATGTCAAAACAACAAGTATTTATTGTGCACCATACATTAAAATTACATTTAGTAGGCTACTAACAAATGTAAGACTTTTAAAGAATTATTAAAAAGAATTAAAGAAAATTAATTTAAAGAATTATGAAAAAGACAATGTACATGCATTTAGAATTACACAAACACAGAAAACTTAACATTTTCTCTGAGGTGTGTGAATTTCTACTACTAAGAGTTGCCCAGGAAAAACAAACTCAAATTCTGAAGATCCATGGAACACATTTTGAGAAATACTGAGTGAAGTAATTGGACATTTTGCAATAAGTGGCAAAGTCAACAAAATAGACAGTATGAACTATAAGAAGGAAGAGAAGATAGAAATGATTAGAGGACCAAGAAAAATCAGGGAAAGCTTTGTGCCAGAGTGTGCTTTAAGCTGGCTTTTGAAAGATAAATAGAATTTATGGGGGAGGGAAGGAAGGAGGCATTTCAGATAGTCAGATAAAAACAGTCTTAAACAAGTCTCAGAAACAAAACTAATCTTCAAACAAAGAGGTAAGAGTTTTTTTAAGAGCAGAGGTTCATGGTAAAGAAATCTGAAATATGGGCTGAATGTGTAATAAAGGATAAATAGACTGTAGAATAGAGATGTGTGAATGTCAGGCAACACATCTGGCATGATAAAGAAGGACATTTTAAATTATTTAAAGTTTTTCTTCCTGAATGATCTGGATGCACTGTATTATTTGGAAGTCTGGTGTTCCTTTAATGTTAATATATGCTTTGTGAAAAACTGTATAATGTCCATACAAAGTTTCTTTACACTAGGACTTCCCAGTCTTTTATGCTAAAGTGTACTGTGGTTCTCCAGGAAGGGAATGTAATATATGATTAAAGAACTCCTGTGACACTTTCTTCTCACTGTGAAAAAATTCTTGGGATTTGTAGTCCTGGCCTATGTTAATTTGGATGAGGGGAGAAATGAGGTAAGAAACATCCTTTTTTGGAGTTACTGGTTTTTAGTCAAATGGTACAAGTATTAGAAACAGCATTGTTATATTGTCATTTACTTCCCCATATCATTTCAATGAGACTTACAGTAGACCAGAATTTTTCTTTTCTTTTTTTTGCCTTAAACATTTATTTATATTTTTATTTTTTTCAATTATAATTGACATACAATATTATATTAATTTTAGGTGTACAACATAGCAGTTAGATATTTATATATAACTTATAAGGCAATCATCTCTATGAATCCAGTACCCATACAACACCATACATAGGTATTACAATACTACTGACTATATTCCCAGTGCTATACTCTATATCCCCATGAATATTTAGTAACTACCATTTGTATCTTTTAATCTCCTTCTTCCTTTCCCCATCCTCCCACTCTCAAATCTGACAACCATCAAAATGCTCTTTGTATCTATGAGCTTATTTCTGTTGTTTGTTTATCCTGTTCTCTAGACTCCACATATGACATTTGTCTTTCTCTGTCTGACTTACTCCACTCAGCCCAATACTCTCTAGGTCTATCCATGTTGTTGCAAGTGGCAGGATTTCATTATTTCTTATGGCTTAGTAATATTCCACTGTATATATGTACCATCTCTTTTTTTATCCATTCATCTAATGATAGATTCTCAGGTTACCTCTATATCTTGGTTATTGTTAATAATGTTGCAATGAACATATGGATGCATATGTTAATTTGTCTTTGAAGTAGTGTTTTTTTTTTTTTTCAAATAAGTACCCAGAAATGGGATTATTGGGTCCTTCTTTATCTCTTATTATAGTCTGTTTTAAAGTCTATTTTGTCTGGTATAAGTATTGCTACCCCAGCTTCTTTATGTTTATTTCCATTTTCATAAATCATCTTTTTTCATCCCTTTACTTTTAGGCTGTGTGTGTCTTTTGATTGGAAGTGAGTCTCTTATAGGCAGAATATGTATGAGTCTTGTTTTCTTATCCATTCACCCACATAAAAACAAACACAAGTACCTTTTAATTGGAGCATTTAATCCATTTACATTTAAAATAATTGTTGTTAAGTCTGTAGTTATTGCCATTTTATTCATATTTTTATCTTTTTTTCTCTTTTTCCTCTTTCTCCTTAAAGAAGGCCCTCTGATATTTCCTGTAATACTGGCTTGGTGATAAAGAATTTCTTTAACTTTTTCTTGCCTGGGAAGCTATTTATCTGTTCTTCGATTCTGAATGATAGTTTTGTTTGTGTAGAGTAGTCTTGGTTGTTTCATCACTTTGAATATTTTGTGCAAATCCCTTTTGGCCTGTGAAGATTCTATTGAGAAATCAGCCTACAGACTTATGGGAACACCCTTGTAGATGACTAATTGCTTTCCTCTTACTGCTTTTAAGATCTTGTCTTTGTCTTTAACCTTTGGGTTCATCTTGTTTGGAACTCTCTGTGCTTTTTAGAATTACATGTTTATTTCCTTCATTAGGTTGAGGAAGTTTTCAGTTAGTATATTTTGAAAGAAGTCTTCAATTCTTTGCTCTCTCTCTCATCCTTCTGGTACTCCTATGATGCAAATGTTGATACACTTGATGCTGCCCCAGAGACCCATTAAAGTATTCTCATTTTGGGGGGATTATTTTTTTTGTTGTTGTTCTGATTGGATGTTTTCTGCTGTCTTATCTTCTAAATCTCTGATTTGACCATCTGCTTTATCCAATCTACTGTTAATTCTTCCTAAGGTATTTTTCATCTTAGTTATTATAATTTTATTTTCTGACTGGTTCCTTTTTATGTTTTCTATCTCCACTTTTCTGTTTTTTATCTCTTGGTTAAAGTTCTCACTGAATTCCTCTACTCTTCTCCTAAGTTCATTGAGCATTTCTTATATCCAATGTTTTGAACTCTACATTTGGTAGATAGCTTGTCTCCATTTTGTTCTTTTTCTGGAGCTGTGTTCTGTTCTTTCATTTGGGATATGTTTCTTTGTCTTTCCACTTTGGCTGCCTACCTGTGTTTGTTTTTATGTATTGAGTAGGGCTGCTATGTCTCCCAGTCTTAGTTGAGTGGCCTATGTAGTAGGTGTCCTGTGGGACACAGTCTTCTCTGGTCACCTGAACTGGGTGCTCCCAGTATGTTTTTTTGTATGGGTTGTGTGTTCCCTCTTGTTGTAATTGAGACTTGGTTGCTGTTTGCACATCAATGGGAGGGACAGAACCTCAGGCTGATTGGTGTGATGACTGCCCATGACCAATGCAAGTGGCTTGGGTGAGCCCACACTTTGGGAGGAACAGATTCTTAAGGAATCTCCAGGGTAGGGTGACCAGTATTAGCTATTTTGCTGGAGACTCAAGTTTGGCAGCCACCTGGGTCTGCAAGCCAGGTTGGGGTGGGCTCAACAAAGAAACAATGCCCTTAGCTTTCATGTCAGTCTGGGAGAAAGCTACCCCCCAACCCCTCGCCCTGAAGTCAAACAACTCAGTTCCTCCCTGTATGTCTCTGGTGTCTTTCAAGGTGCTGTGCCTGTGCTGGAGCTCAGAGCAAGTGAGTTTGCCAGCAAGTAAGTCTGCATGTAGAACTTGTAAGAAGAAAGCCTGGGACTCCCTCAGCCCTTCATCTCAGACACAATCTCCACTGGCTTTCACAGCCAGAAGTTGTGGAGACTTCTTTTTCCAGCACTGAAACCTTGGGCTTTGGAGCCAAGTGTGGAGCCAGAACCCTTCATTCTTTAGAGGGGACCTCTGCAACCAAGATATTCTTTCTGATTCTCAAACAACACAAAAGGGAGTGGGACAGGGCTATTTCACATCTCTCTCCTCTTACCATTCTTGAAGTTGCCTCTTCTGTGTGTCTCTAGTTGTAGGACTTTTGTTCAGCTAGACTTCAGGCAACTCCCAATAATGGTTATTTTATAGTTTGGTTGTAAATTGAATGTGGTTGTGAAAGGAGGCAAGCACAGCATTTGCCTACTCCATTATCTTGACCCAGAATTCTTTTTTTGAGACCACATACCAAGCTGAAAATTGGTCTTTAATAAGGAAACAACATCCAATTCTCTAATTTTAATTAATAATTATCTGAGTTATAGCAAACTATTAATATTTTATATTAATATTTATAAGCTTTTTATAACTAGTGTTATATTTTTCATGTTTATTAGCTTTTTCCTTTTCAAAATTAAATGTTTTATTTCAGAATAGTTTTTTATTTACAGAAAAATTGTAAAGATGATACAGAGACTTGCCATATATCTAAAACCCAATTTCTCCTAAAATCCTAAAATTATTATGACATTTGTCATAATTAATGAACCAATATTGACACAGAATTATTAATTAAAGTCTACAGTTTATTCAGATCTTCTAGTGTTTACCTAATGTCCTTTTTCAGTTCCAGGATCCTATGCAACATAGCATATTGCTTTTAGTCTCTCAGACTTTTCTTGGTTTTGATCACCTTGATAACTGTGGAGAGTATTCAGAAATTTAGAATAATATGCTTAATTTGGGATTGTTCATTGTTTTTCTCATGTTTAGACTGGGGTTAAGTGTTTTGAGGAGAAAGATCACAGAGATAAAGCATTGTTTTCATTACATATTCGGGGTACATGACCTGACTTACTGCAATTGAAGCTAAACTTGATCGCCTGGCTGAGGCAGTGCATGCAGCCCACATTTAAAGAATAGATAATTAGCCCTGGGTGCATTTCATAGGGGTTACTCTTCCCCTCATCCTGCAAGAACATGTCAGGGCAGACCTTTCTTGATTCTTCACTGTGAGAACCTGTTGGGGTTCCTGAAAGTAAAACTCATGAAAATGTGGGAGCTCTCTTAAAACAGCAGCCCCTTGGACTTTTACATGTCATGGTAGTCCATTCTTAGGTGTCAGCAGTTTTTATAAAAATTACCATTTAAGAGTCCTACCTAGTTTATGGATTCAAGGACTTTGGCACCAGGTAAGCAGAGCTTAGCTATGTCTTTCTAAGTACATCTGTCTCTCCAGGTTTCAGGATGGCATTTACCCTGAAACTTAAGTTTTTGATGGACCAAAGAAAAGTCAGTGACTTTAATTGTGTCCAACTTTTCTTATTGTAAAGGCAGAAGTGAAAACTTCCAAGCTCTTTACATGTTGGAGCCCAAACTAGAAATCTAAACTATTAAATTTAAACAATGATCTCCTATAATCAGTTGCAATTCCAGCACAGCCCAATGAATAGGTGAAGGAATAGCACCCACCAGTTTCTAGAAACCTCTTTTAGTTTTATTATTCTGATTTTATGACTATATTAACTTTCAAATGATATTAATAAAATACTTTTTTAATTTTAAAAATTATCAAAACATTAGACAATTCACTTTATATAAAAATTTATCTCTATTCTTACTCTCTAGCTTATAATACCAATTTGTCCACTAAGCACACAATGGTATTTCAGTAATATAACTTATTACTGAAATATCAAACATAACTTATTTATTACTTTCAATAGAGTAGAACATTAAATAATGTTGCCATATAAAATATTTTCTAACTTTAAAATTTTTATCCTTTATTAAGTCTCTTGATTAAAGTTTATGAGTTGAATAGTCAGTTATGATATTGATTAAGGCTGGTTTGCTCTATTGTATGATTCTAATTTCTTTTTAAATTCATTGTTTATTAAGGAATAGTAAAGGAAAAATATAGAATTTAAAATTAATATATGTGAAGTTAATGATCAAGTAAAGGTACATGATTTCGCCTAGTGACTTTTTGTATAAAGATCAATAAGATCCTTGTCAACACGTATGGTTATTAACCAGATAAAAACTTATTTACATAATGGTAAAAGTGATAAAGATCTTACTGACAAATCTTTTAAAACTATCACCAGAGAGATTATATGTATATATTTTTAAATTCTTTAGAATAAATCACTAAAAAAAATGGTAAATGTATAGCCAAAATATGTTTTGGTAGACAGCTTATTTATTTGAAGCTTGATGATTATCATGCATACAGAAATTTAAGTAGATTAGCTTGGACAAGTTATTTAAACTCAAGGATTAAAATGAGTTAATATGTCTTTAGCTAAGAGTCTGGCATGTAATAATCACCAGATAAATGTGAGCAATTATTATTATCTTTGTTATAGGTGATTTCAGTTATCATTACTGCCAGTTTTAGAATCATATATAGTTAAAGCTGGAAGGTACTTGAAAAACTATATAGTTCAGAAATTATATGTAGCTTGTGGGCTGAATTTGACTTCCAGAGATTTAGTTACAGTGTTTTAAAAAATTTTTACATTGAATGCTTATTGAGAGTTTTTTTTTAAATCCAATTCTTTTTAACCCCCACAGCTCCCTGTTGTCTTACATTATTATTTTACTCCCTATGTTTGCTTACCTGCTTAGCTTCTAAAAAGCCTTTGATTTTGTGACCTTTGATCTAGTCTGCTCTGCTCATTTAATGAAGAGAGAAATGAGTTCCAGAGAGATTATATAACGGCCCCAAAGTTGTGCCTAAACTGGTAATAAGATCCTGGACTTCTGATATCTACGCTAGTGTTATCCTCATTTCACCACAGTGTTTACTTTCATCTGAATTGCTTAGATCAAGTCTGTCTTTACTGACAGTGGACTGAAAGGCCTCAAATCACCTCATCATCTTATAATACATGTCAATGGGAAAAGTGTGTAAATTCTTGAGGACAAAATTATCCTCATTGTTAAAAAAACAAAAGAAAAGAAAACAAACAGACTTAAGGTGTGTGACAATATCTCCCACCTGCTTTTAAAATAGCATAAATCAGTCAAGTTAGAATACCATCGAGAAGCTTTTTTTTTGTTATTAATTTAATGTATCCCAAAGCTAAAATAGTGACTTGAATATGTTATTTAAAAATCTGCTCATGAGGTTTTCAATTCACAGCATGTTCTTGTGCTGTTTTTAAAAGAGGAAATAAAGCTAAAATTATTTGTATGGGACTAGAATATAATAATAGGAAACTCTTCTCGTCATAAGCATGGTAATAATGAAATCATTCCTACAATATATACGAGGAAGAAAAATTATATATTTTGAATATACTAGATCTGGTAAACTGGATACAATATAAAGCATATACAAGTAGAAAAATTGGGGAAGTTGAGGTTTATTTAAAATGAGATGAGTGCTTTAATGATGAATTAAATTTTTGTGTAAGATTTCACCCTATTTTCCATCGTATTTCTTTCACAACATCAAGAAAGGAAATAAGACAGTGTAGGTACCTGGACCTGACTCACTGTCTGCTCCGTGTGAGGTTTTAATTACACTTCTTCTTTCAGTATGAATGAGAAAGTGAAAAAAAAGGTGACAATCTTATCTGCTGACAGTCATAAGAATTAGGCAAACTTTCTATAGAATGTTTGTTTATTCTTTATGAAGCAAATAGAATAGAATAGAATATGCTGTTTAAAAATATGTCTTTTGGCAAGAACATTGAGAAACTTCAGGTTACAGTGATTTGTAATCTATAGTCTGAATTAGAATCTCCTGGCATTCTTATTGCAGTGGCAGAACTACAGCACCAGAATCAATGGTGGTGAGTCCTGAGACCTGCATCCCAGCAGATTTGATGTGGGGACTCTTTGGACCACATTTTAAGAAATGATGATAATGCATCCTGTCTCCTATAAGAATTTGAGAAAATTTCTTATCTTTCTCTATCTTCTCTTTCCCTTACTTTTCCCCTCTCTCCCTGTGCTTAGCTTTATTTTAGGAATAGACATTTAAAAAGATAAAAGACTTAAAGATCTAAATCATAACTTCTTACAATCTACTTGGCAGAAATAATGCCAATAACATAAGAAAGCATAGACTGGAGGGTAAGGAGCAAATAGAAAGATACTTGAGAGAAAGAGAAAACCACACAGCCCTTGATGGAAGGACTGAGATGTAGTAAGTTAGTGGAAAGCATTGCATCAGTGGTTTGGAGGAAGAGGTACTAGGGTTCAATTCTATTTTTCACATCATAACTGTGTGATCTAGGGCAAATCATCGTATATCTCTGAGTCTTAGCTTCTACATCTTTCTGCAAATTAAAAGCATTTACACTGAAGAGTTACAGCGCATGTATATATTACATATATAAGTTTATATATTTATCAGTAAGTTATTGGGAGGAAATTTTGAAGAAGATTATTTTGATATTGGTAGTGGGGAGAAAATAGGTGAGTTAGGCTATAGTAATCTGGGTAAAAGGTGATGAGAATTTAGTGTTACATGGGGACAGTAAGAATAGTAATTTAAATGTGAGAGAAAATTTATAAGGACACCATCACAATAGAAACTGATTTCTGATTGAGTTTGATCAGTAGAGAGGAATGGTGGAAGTTTACTCCAATAGAAGATGTAGAGACCAAATTCAGAGTGGAAATACCAGAGAGAACATGAATTTGTCGGGAAAGTCTGTTTGCAGACTTACCAAGTTTGAAGCTATATCAGAATTTTAAAAAGGAAATGTCCATTAGATTGTAGCTCATGTGGAAAGAAAGGAAAATAAGTATTAACCTAGGAACCCAGAACAGAAGGGTGGTAGTCAAAGATAGACAGATTAGTCCTTTCTGGGAGGGAATTTATAAAAAAGACATTGAAATTTCAAAGACTAAAACTTGGAAAATACCAGTAATTAATAGAAGTTACTTATGCATGATCATACAAAGTATAGATGTGCTGTTCGTTTTATTTGATCTTCTTAAGGGCTAGGTGACATGCTGCAGGTAGGTTTTACCTATTTTATGAATGTGGGAATCAAGTGTTATAGGTCACTTTACTACACAGTAGCAGAGATGGAATTCACAACACTCATACTTCAAAATGCAGAATTCTTAGTACCCTGAAGTCAAGAGAAAGAAGGTCTTTGGTAACTTATTTTATTAAAACTTAGATGACACATGAGTGTAGAAATGGGCTAAGTCTCAAGCATGCAAACACAGGAAAAAAGGCTGATTTCTCTTCAGAAAGGGATTTCCGGAAAGGTTTTTATTTCTGGAGAGCAAAATGTAGTATATAACATTTATTGAATCTGCTGAAATCTTTGGTTGGTCATGACAGAAATAAGATCAACTCAAACAAGCAAAAAACAGAAAGAAGAATTTATTTATTGACTTATGTAAATAAGCCATGATCTTGGCAGGAATGAAGGTAGAAATAAAAGTGGAAATATTGTCAAGACCAGTTCTTTCATTTCTGCTTTCTTCTCTTTTTCTTCCTTTTTCACATTTTGGGGTGGTGGGAGCACCATATCTGGCCTCTTCTTCACTTGTATTCTCATAGTTTGAGAACCAGAGAGAAAGATCCTCTCTCTTTTTCAGAACTGGATGAGGATGTAACTGGTGGCATACAGTTTACAGGGTGGTTGTTTTCTAATAGACTCTACATATCATTTTAGTAGGTGCTACTAGGCAGACAATGGATAATGATAAAGGCCAACAAGTTTTCTTTGGACACAGTTAGCATCTACATAAGCATTTAAACACTTCTTGATGGAGAGTGTTTTATAGGTGGTTAGCCAGCTTTTATCTCACTTCCCGCTTCATTAATACGTATTCTATAGCACTACTTTACAATCTAATTCTCCATATATAAAATATATATATGAAAACATTATTTTAAAGATTTTGAGCATTATTCTTTACATCTGCATCTGTAGGCTTCATGTGTTTTATGATTTAGTTGTTTTTATTAAAGCAACCTAATTTGGGAGAATTTCAGAGGATATAGGAAGGCAACATTTTCTTGCTTTTGAAACCTAAAGGTTATTTGATTCTCTCTGAAGCTGAGCTGAAAGATTAGCTAGATTCCTTTGTGGAGCACACAAACAAATTCAACCTCTGGCTTTATTTAGTAATTTCAAATATTTTTAAATGTATTTTCTTTTTCATCTAACATAAAGTACCTCCCTCATCTAGTCATGCTTAATATCTGGTTTTCAGAGCAATTTCTAAGGATTATTTGACAATTGGAGACAAAGCATATTGCAAAGTAAGAGATAGAAAAGAGTAAAAAAGAGAGATGAAACACACAAGATTGATAAAAAGCAGGCTAATCTTTCTTTGATATACTTGCTTCTTTTTTCTACCCTCCATTTATTCAGTAGCAACTTGTAGAAAAGTCCTACTTATAAGTAATTGTGTCAAAGGTCTTGGAAGAACAATGTGTTTCACACCTACCTTAATAGTACTGTTTTCATTTTATGTATATACAAAAAGCCCATAAGCACAATGATGAAGATCTAGTCTGCTAACCAGGGGTTTGAGTGTGTGCTTGACTTGCCATACATTGGTTCAAGTTGAGCTAGATCAACTCCAAGTTTCCTTTCCGTTTTAAGATTGTGTACATTTTATTCCTATACCCATGATCCAGTATCTTAAAAATCTATCTATCAGTAAGCTGAGTAATGGAGTCCCCAACCTGCCCTCTGTCAAATGTGTTCATGTCCCAATTCCTGGAACCTGTGAATATGTTACCTTACAGCAAAAGGGACTGCAGATGTGATTAGGTTAGGGATATTGAAATGGAAAAATTATTCTGGATTATTGGATGGGACCAATGTAATCACAAGGGTTCTAACTAGAAGGAGGCATGAAGGTCATAGTCAGAGAGGAGATGTGGTGATGGAAGCAGAGGTTGTGACAGTACCCTTTGAAGGTGGAAGAAGTGACCACCATCTGAGGACTTCAGTTGACCTCTAGAAGCTGGGAAAGAAAAGGTCATGGATTCTCTCCTTTAGCCTTTGGAAAGATTGTGGCCCAGCCAGAATCTTAATTTCTCCCCAGTAAAACCTATTTGGGACTTCTGACTTTCATACTTGCAAAATAATGAAGTGTTGTTTTAAGCCACTAAGTTTGTGGTGATTTGTTATAGAAGCCCTTGGAAACTAATACACTATTTATTTAAGATCCCTACATATTTATGTAACTTGAGGATTTATAAATCCTGTATCTAATTTCTCTAAGGTCTTGTTTTCTGCCAAATGAAATGGGGTATAGATAGACTCAGTCAGTACATGACCAATAGGGTCATATAAAAAGTTGAGTTCTATGATTCATTTGATCAAATACTAGCTCCATCATTTGTTAGTTGTATGACTTTAGGCTTGTCACACACTTCTCTGTGTCTTAGTTTTCTCATATGAAAAATTAAGATAATGATAGTGCCTTATAGAATTAAAGAACTTGATGTTCATAAAATACATATTTCAGCTTCATATGCCAACTTCTAAGCTCTCCTAAATGCTCACCAGCACGTTCTTGCCCTGAATACAGTGTTTAGAATCTGGAGAAGAGCACATTTGGGACCATGATGATTAGTGCAGTCAGAGGGACATAAGAGTTAAACCTGGAAGCCTGAGGAAGAAGCAAGAATGAGGGCTTTGCTGTAGGCTGGATCCAATTTTCACAATTTCTGAGTTTTCACTGGCTTTGCTCCTCTTAGTTCTCAGTCTATTTTGAGAATTCCACAGAGACTGAAATCACATCTCTTCCTCACACTGGCATTTATGAACGCATCAAGCTGAGATGAGATGCAGGTATTTCATCCACTAAAGTAGGTTCTTATCACATCTGAAACAACTGAAAGGGATTGATTACATTTAGCTGATTATTCAGGTATTTTCTTTGATGTAGACAATCAAGAAAGATTTTAATCTTTTATTGTTTGATATCTATATCTATATATTTACATAGATATAGATATATATATCTCTATCTATCTATCTCTATATATCTATATCTATCTCTATCTATCTATATATATCTATATGTCAAAAATCTATATATCTATATATCTATATCTATCTATCTATCTATCTACCTATCTATCTATCTATCTATCTATCATCTATCTATCTATCTATCTATATATATGTTTAAGAGAGTTAAAGAAAAAGAATACCTTTCTTTTTAAGAAAGCGCTCTGGAGTTTTGGTAAAGTATGGTGAGAAGCATTATAAAAATGGTCAAGGCGAGACCATCTAAGCACTTATTTTGATGCTATTGGTCAATATTTTAGACTTTTTTTCTTCTGGTTTTGCAGGTTGAATCTTTCATAGATGAGAGGGAAAATATATTTTTTATTGTTGCTCTTTGCAGAATGGTCTTGATTGATTTGCTGCTTGGCTTTCACTGTTGTAAGCACATCACTTTGGGACTGGATACTTCAAAATGTGATAATTTGAACATTCATTTCAATATCACTTTTATCTGCAGAGAAAAACACAATCTCAAATGCCAATAAATGATGTTCTTGACAATTTCTATAGAAACCAAAGTATTCATATTGGAAAAGAGATACTTTTGTTTGGTAGGTAGTTGATTTCCATTAGATCCTAGTTCCTCTTCTCCTATCTGTGTGACTTTGGGCAATGATATGTGTTTTCGGGTGCATTTTACATATGATCCCATGATTCCCTTAGGTGCTAGATTATAGCTACTCCTGTATTAGAGAAGAGAAAACCTAGTCCCAGAAAGGTAAACTAATGTCCCTAAGTTATGCAGCTAAGTGCCAGAGCAATGATTCAAGATGAGTTTTCTTTCCACTGCAACATGTTGCTTCTAAAGGGAGTTTGATTCAAGTCATTAAACTGTGAGTCTCAGTTTCTTGCCATATAAAGTATATGTGCAGATGCATTAGACTAGATGTGATGTCACAAATTCAGCTCTTAAGGAACAATGCAGGCAATGTTAACACAATAAATTGCCTAGATATAAGGCATGGTATTAAATACAGCATCAAGAGACATGTGCCACTAACACGGTAGCTGCCACTAAGCCCCAGTTATTGTTTTTGTTCAGGAATGCAACAATATTAGTGTTAGATTTTCTTCTTTTTCCAAGGAGAAAAAAAATCTAGATTTCAAGTGAACTGATTAATGCTACACTGGGAGAACTATGAACCCTTTTCAAGATCTCCATATTGGGTGATGGGGGTGCCTTCATTTTCATTTAACTTTCTGAAAAAAATAAATTTCTTTTGAATGGGGATTCATTAGGTTCACTGACTTTTCAATTAATGCCTAAGCCAATTCAGTAATTGATTTGAACAAATAGATAATTCCCAAGGAAATAACTGTAATTAATTTATTTACATCTTAGAGCATTAAGACAACAGAAAACACTCTCTACAGAAATCCTTACATCCATTTGCATGCATCACTCATGCATTTTTTTTCATGCTACCAAGGGGACAGCTGAATTCAGAAAAGGAGGGATTCCTAGTACATTTGATATGTATGCTCCAATCTATTGCTTTCACTCAGAATTGATGGCACATCCAAACAAATGTAAGTGGCAATTTAATTTATTAGATTTATTTTTTGATATTGTGTAATTATGAGGTTAAATTTTGCCATTCAAACTTATGAGATTGATGATATATGTGAATTTGAATATGTTGGTTGTAATGATAGTTAATGGTGATAGTGCTGGTGCTGGTATGTGTCAGTACCATTTTATACTACTACTACAACTGCTGCTACTACTACCAGTACTACTACTACTACTAATAAATAATAATATTAATAGCAAATAGGATTACATTCACTGAGTGTTTATTAGGCATCAAGCTTCATGCCAAGGGTTTTTTAATTCATGAAATTATTTAATTCCCACAAATCTCCATGGAGTAGGCAGTAGTGTTCCCATGGAACAGATAAGAAAACTGAGACTTAAGGAGATTAAGTAACTGGTCCAAGATTACCCAATTACTAAGAGGCAGATTCAAACCAAGTTCTAATTACCTGTGGAAAAGAGGTCAGAAGACATTTATTGAGCATATGCTATGTACCAGGTCACATTCTGGGTTCTTAGTTCTAGTGAGCAAAACTATGTTTCTGTTTCATAAGGTCATATTTTACTTGTGAGGATACACAGTAAACAATAAACACCCATAAGATAATGTCCAGCCGTACTAGGTGCTCTAAGGGACAGACTGGGTCAGAAGATAGAGAGCTTATTTTACATAAAATGATAAGGGAAGGAGTGTCAGCTAGCCAAAGGTATTAGAATGAAGTAAAGAGATGAGCCATGGAAATTTGTAGAACTCCCTGTGATAGTCCTGTGGAATAATTTACCATTCAGTTCTACAATGGTATGGTCCATTGGTTGATTGTATTTAATAGGATTACATAGTACCTTCTGATGGAAAGAACAAGGACTAAGAGGCAGACCTAGGTCAAAATTCTAGTTCTGCTACTTTTGCCTCTGAAGTATCGAGATACCTTAAATTTAGTTTCCTCATCCATAAAATTTGGATAATAATTCTTATGTGTTATGATAAATGAAAACTGAACATGTAAAGTCCCCTTTGCAGTCCTCAGAACTACATATAAATATGCAGGAGTCATGCAGTAAATAATAGTTATTATAACTATTTTTATAATTTGTGCCTTACAGAGGACATGGAAAAGTTCCCTCAAAGTTTTTTTTGTGATCACTGTGTGGGGAGGGGATATGGCATGGATCACTATTCACCTTCAGAGCTGAGTAGGGAATATTGATAGAATGGAAGCAGATCCAGGAAATAAGCTAAGAAAGAAACCTGGTGTAAACAAAGTAGGTTTTCATATTCCATTAGTTAAGAGCAAGAATTCAAGAGGTGATTTGAGAGCAAGGTATACAAGGGGTTATTTGTTTACTATTAAGAAGCATCTCATAGTATACATATAGCTAAAGGGGTTTATAGAGTAGCATGGAGAGAGAGAGAGAGAGAGAGAGAGAGAGAGAGAGAGAGAGAGAGAGAGAGAGAGAGAGAGAGAGAGAGAGAGAGAGAGAGAGATTTATAAGATATTTGTAAGATTCCCTGCCCTCTACAAAGGCCCACAGCCTTACTTCCACAGGAATGAGTCTGCTATTTTAAGTGATGGTTCCTGGAGCCAGGCTGGCCCATTCCCTGATAATCAAGAAATCTGGGTCTAGTCCCAGTTTGCCTTCTGATATACTGACTCTGGGCTAATCACTTTGCTTATTTGCTTTCAGGTAGAAAAGATCCCTACACTTTGGCCATCTCAAAGACAAAATGCATTTAGACTGAAAAAATAAAGTTTTAAATGTCTCTCTTGTGATGTTACTTACTGTTAATGGTGGGAGCATAATTTAGTAAAGAGGCACACCTCTTTAAATTACAGGCATTACCCCTAGTGCAATGAGTGGAGATATAGCCATCTGCGGTTTGGCCAACAGCTTTATCTTGGGAGAGGGTGGCAGGACAATACTGTGACTCAGTGGTTCAGTGGCTCAGTGAAAAGCACGCAGACTTTGGAAGGGAATGCATTTGGGTCCAATTTTCTAACCTTGATGAATTTTAACTCTATCATGCTTATCTCTTCTCAGCCTAGGTTTCTACATCTGTAAATAAAGACAGTAATATCATGTAAATTATTGTGAGGATTAAATGACTGTAAAGTTATTAGCATTATGTCTGCCATCAACATTTAAAATGTTACTTTTTATTTTATTTTTTATTTTTGTTTACAACCTGAACTCTGAAGTTGTCTGGAGACCCCTTGCTTCTTAATGATTTGGGAACATACTGGGATAAGACTAGAAGGAGGCCTAGATCAGGAGACCTTTTCAAAGCATTGCCAGGCTGGACAGGCAAAAGGTCAAATGGAAATACCCACCGGACTTGCTTCAGTAGGAGAAGCTGGGTCTGCTTCATGTTGATCCTCCGGAGGGGAGGGGTGGGGACTGATTCTTGGGCTGAATTTCAGTGGCACTTCTGTGGGTGTAGGAGCTCCTGAATTATCCCAAAATGACTAGGTGACTACAGTACTTACTGTTTCATGGTGGAAAGTGCAAGACAAGGTGCAGGCTGAGGACATACATTGGCTATTTAGTACCCTCTTAGTCTCATTTACAGCAATTACCATCTTTTGCCAACACATTTATGTTTACTGCAGGTTGTCACGAGGCTTCAGGGTACCCCTTAGAGTTATCTTTTTAATCAATGGAAAGGGAGAAATAGCCTTCCTTTTCTAACATCTAGGTCAGCTCTCAGAATAAGCAGGCTGCAAACCCCAGTGGCTTTTCAGTGTTATCTCAGATGCTCCCATCCTTCATTACTCTATTTCCATGGTAACCCTCGGGAAGGGAGAAGAGGGACAGCTAACCATTGAGAGGCTATTTTTAGATTTCTGGCCAGATGCTTTGACAGATCTGTCGAGGAAAAGAAAATGAAACAAATGTAGAAGAGAAATTTAATTTTTTATTGCCAAAGACAATTTCATTTAAAATTCATATTATAAAACTGGAAAAGACTGAGAAATCATTCGACCTACTTCTATCTCTAGGAAGATCTACTTTCAATTCACATCAAACATTTGTGCAATAAGATTTTTTTTATAACATTTTACTTAATAACCTATTCTAATAGATATCCATATTTCCCACCCTGAACTTACCTTTTATTCAGTCTCAGTTCCCAGACCAAGGGAGTTTGGAATGAGACATGAGTATGATTGCTCAATTTGTGGCCTACACAACCCTGAAGATATCACTCATTTAAACTCTGCTACTAATGACATTCTCTAGATTTATGTGGTGCACATCTTGTGCAACTGTCTGCACTGGCCTTGCTTCACTTATCTTTTTAAAATGTAAATTCCTCCCACCTTTCTTAAAAACCTTCAGGATTTCTCATTGCTCTTAGGTTAAAGGCCCTAGATCTTTAAAATGGCTATAATGTACAACATGATACTGATCCTGCATACTTGTCCAGAATCATTTAGTACTATTATAATTCTTCCTCTGTGTTTCAACAAAAGACCTTCTTTCAGAGTCTCAAATACACCATCTTTTTCCCAGCTCAAGAAATTTGCACTTAGCTATGATTCTTTCCCCCATGCTGTGTACCTAGTTAATTTCTCTGTTAAGTCCTTCTTGTACTTCCAGTCAGAACTCAAATATCAGAAAACACTTTCTTGACCTCTGAGACAAGAAAAAGCACTCTTGCAATAGTCTCTCCTAACATCTCATGCACTTCCTTCTCAACACTTAACAGTTTATAATTCTATATTTATTTATATAACTTTTTTTTATTACTTTAAACAATGAGTTCCACATTGTTTGGGAATTATAGTGCCTAGCACCATATTTGGCAAATGAATTATTCCAGTGAATGAATAAATCACCAGCAGTTATTTCAAAGGGACACAACCCCAGGTTCTTAAGAAAGTCAAGTGTACTATGTGATTGTACTGGGGCTCCTTAAAATATAATGTGCTTCCAGATTCTCCAGAAACTTGTTAAAATGTAGATTTTGATTCAGTTGATCTGAGGTGAAGCCTATGATTCTGCATTTTCAAACTATTTTCTAACTAGCTCTAGAACTTGGTTGCCTAAAAACCATAGGAGTTTTAAAATAATCTTAATTCTGTGGTCCTGCTTCTGATTTAGTTGATGTCTACTTGGCCTGGGCTTTGGGGACTTTTTAAAGCTCCCAGTTTATTCTAAAACCAAACATTCTTAGAGATCCACTGATTCCAGGATAAAGGAAAGGGATATTTTTGTAATTCTTTACATTAGACAGCATCCAACATAGCCATCTGATAGGGGTGTATCTTATTACTGTTTTTAAATGCACAACTCTTAAATACACACAGAAAAGTAGTATCCGACATTTGCTATATGAGCAGAGAGAATCCTACATGAGTTGGTTAATGTGGAAGTAGAAAGGTCCAATCTTAAACTTTCCTTCTTCTACACATGAGGCAAATGTATTTCTTATTGAATATTTTAAAAGTAAGTGTAGCTATTGGCAAAAGTGGAACATATTGAGAGGACCAACTACAGTTAAATGCAGTCTTTGCAACCAGAAGAACAAGGCATAATTACTCAAATAGGATCATGAAAAAGAGAACTCTGGTGCTCTTCCAAAAGCTGTGACATGTACAGCAAGTTCCTGATTCCAGGCATGCCCATAATCATGAATGTGAAGAGGAGCTATAGGCTCTTGGGCATTTGGTTGCTCTCTGAAGAACAATGCTTCTTATTCTAAAGCATAGCAATAATCACCTTTTCTTGTCATTAATTACCCTGATTTTTCCCACTGACATTTTTGTTTGTGTTTTTAATCTTAAAAAGTTCACAATGTGAATTGTAATATTTTTGCAGTATTTAACTTAGCACAACACTACATTTCAAGCCCGATGTTTGTTGTTTTCATAGTCTCACTTTATTTTCTCAGCAAACCTATTTGGTAGCTGTTGCTATTATCACATTTTACAGATGAGAAAATTGAGGCTTAATAGTTCATTAGCTTCTAAAAGACACAGTGATGGGCAGTGATAGAGTCTAGGTATAACTGAATCTGTTTCTACCTCAGTGTTAATAAATTAGCAGCATGTAGTCCAAATTCAGCTCTCACATATATGGGTCTACATGATCTTAATACATTTTAATGAGGTTTCAAAATTTAGAAAGCAGAAACATTTCCATAAACATCCATAGTTCAAGTGTATATCTAAAATAATCATGTCTGACAACACTGAGTGACATACCTGTAAGCCTGAAACTTGCCTGAAGCTGACTAACATTTTTCTCTTTAATATGACACTCTCTCTGCTTCTTACGAATATCAATTTTAGTCCTGACCTGTCCTAGGATTTATGACACCTGCTTGGCCCCTCCAGGCCTCTGGGTTTTCACCTTAGCCTCTAAACTCTAGGGAAGAAAGAAATGATTCTTATATTTCTAATAAATTTTATCACCAGCAAAAAAAAAAAAAAGTTTCATTTCTTGGTGAGGGAGAGAATATCGCTTTGCCATCCTTATGACTTTGAACCTTTTTAGGACTATCTGTACATAAGTGTCTGGCAGAATGGTTTGATTTCTTTGAATAAAAAGTGTTAGAGCTTAGTATCCTAACTTCTAACTCTAGTATTTTGCTATGTAGGGTGGTTTCCAATCAAAGTTTTGACTTCACAGGCATTTACAAATAGAGTGGTTGTGTTTTAACAACTGTGGCCCCATGAAGACTCATGTATCCCTTGCCTCACCATATAGCTGTAATTCGTTTAGTCTCCTTCAGGTAAAACTGTTATTAAGGAAGATCTTTCCTGATGATGTCAGGACCTGCCAGGTATGGTACTTGCAGTGCTGGGCAGTAACACAATACTTGTTAAAGCTTGTTAGTTGTCTTCAGATGTAAGACAGTAAATGTGAATATATTTACACTACAATGTTTTCCTTTTAGCAACCATCAACCAACCTAGAATTTGACCGTGTGGTGATTTATACCACTTGCCTCCGTGTGGTACGGACAACCTTTGAAAGATGTGAACTGGTTAGAAAGATCTTCCAAAACCATCGTGTGAAATTTGAAGAGAAAAACATAGCTCTGAATGGTGACTATGGAAAAGAGTTAGATGAACGATGCCGACGGGTGTCTGAAGCTCCTTCTCTCCCTGTCGTGTTTATTGATGGCCATTATCTTGGGGTAAGAAAAATCATATTTTTATTGGACCAAACCAGTGTTGATAGAACTCTAAAAGCCTATGACAGGGAAACTTGCAACATAACTACCAGGACATATGCTACTTTTGGAGTTCAGACCAGAGGGATTGAAACACTTGATGTATGGCAACTGTGTTTCTCCCTGCAGAAGTACTGTAAGATAAAATCAGAATGAAATTGCCTTTTTGAATAGAATATATTTAAAAAGCTTTTCTATTGACTTGAGTTTTGCATTGTAAAGTTTGACAAGTGGGATAAACTTTTTTTTAGTAAGGCAAGAAAAGTAGAATATTTATAAAATATATATTTGTGAATTCTTTTATACTACCATTGTCCAATACTCAATTTCCTACCTAATGCACCTAAGATGACAGTCCTGAAATGAAATCAATAAGAAATGGGGCCTGGAGCCATAATTTTATATGCTTATTATTTAAAATTATGCTTGATTTTGGTAATGCAACAGTGTGAGACACAAATTCAGGCTTACAGAAAGCAAAGAGAACTCCCAGAGCAGCAAGAAAACATGCCTGCTTCATTTTTCTTTGAATAATACTGTTAGTATAATAGTTCACAGTGACCTGTGAACATGTTCAATTGGTAAGAAGCCCATGAGAGGACTCTGGAGAGGGAATTTTAAAAAGAGTGGGGGCAAAGAGCAAAGGGACACCAGAAATTGAGGGGGGTGGGACTGATTACATAATCATTTATCAGAGAACAAAGACTGTCATATTTCAGAGTGATACTTGAATCTAGGTTTTGTTTTGTGTTTGGTCTTAACTTACAGTTTTCAGCTAAGGTTATAAAAATTCAGAAAAGGAAACATTCACATTTTGTTAGAGGGAACTTCATATTCTCTTCATATTTTCACAGGAAACCTGTGTTCTGATATACTGTCAGGAGCCATAGCTGTCAGAAGTAGCCTGTCATCTTATGGAAAGACAAAAGCAGAGAAGTCATGATTCGATAGCTTTGTTATTATGCAATATTACTTTCAACCAGAGCTGGATACAGACTACATTCCGAAGAGAAGAATTTTGATTTGAAGTGTTAAGCCTCTTTTATTATATTTCAACATAAACTCTTAGATGATCCCCCTCCCCCAAAACTATAACAATGGCAGTGGTAATGATAAATAATAATGAGAAGACTACTAATAATACTATACTGTACTGTCAACTTTACATGTGCCATCTCATCTAAGCCTTAGGACAGCCTCAGAAATCAACTCTCTAGCATACTGGTTAAGAGGCAAGACAGCTTTGGAATCAGGCAGTCTTGTTTCAGTTTCCTTCTCTGATGCTTTCATGTGATTCTGGGCAATTTACAAATCACTTCGTGTCTTGGTTTCCTTATTTGTAAAATAAAAATGATAGGATTTTTTTATATTTCAATTGTGAGGCTTTTATACTTAGTTCCTGTGCTTGGAAGAAAGCTATGTTTTCAATAAATATTAACAATTATTGTCACTGTTTTGCAAAAGACAGCAATAATTCCTTTGTACCAAGTCACATAGCTGGTAAGTAGCAGGGCCAGACTCAATATTAGCTCTGTCCAACTCTCCAAACCCTTGCTCTTTGGCATTTAACCTCAAGGAGAAGGATCTTTGACAATTTGTTTGCTGATACATTCTTAGCATCTACAAAGTCCTCAAAAACATGTTGAATAGATATATTAATGATTCTCTCTTGTCTCCTAATCTTTCCTTCTCTCCCTAAGACATTCTTCCATAAGGAAATGATCTGATAAACTCCCCTATACAGAAGAGAATATCATTGATAAGCTTTGTGGACTTTTGCCTTTTAACCCAGGAAAAATTCTTCTGACAGTGTAAGATATTTCTTATTATGGAATTTAAATTTCTGTGAAACTGCATAACTAAACTTGGCAAGTGAACACCTACTTCCACAAGTACAAGGTTGGCCTCTCCTGTTATACTGCTCTTGACCATGCTTATCTTCTCTCTGTTTCTGAGATGATAAGACAGGCTGCAGTGCCTTTTCTGCTCTTTGTCTTGCAGTTGGAAGAGAGTGCAACAAAGAAGGTAGGATGCAGATTTCTTTCTCAGTTGCTTTGCTCTGGGATCACTTTATTTTCACACACAGCACCCTAGAGGAGGAAAGATCACACAGGTGCTATCTTGTTGCTTCTAAAATATGAAGCTAATGCTCTAAACTTGGAGAGAGGCCAGAGACAGTGTATTTTTTCCTGTTTTTTTCCCCCCTTCTTAAAGAAGGATAATTAATTCTAAATCTGTAATTCAAAAAGGAGGTAAACACTTATATAACAAATTCCCTTTCTACTACAGAAGGCTCTTTTTTAAAATTCCAGTGCACAGTTGTAAATAGAAGGCATTGCTGGAATAGTAGAGCCTTTTTGCTGCAGTATTCATGCATCTGAAATGGAAGGATGCCCTCTGCTGGAGTTTGGCATGTGGAGAAATATAATTTTTAGGGAGATAAAGAAGCTGAAGTAATTTCTGATGTCTGTGATGTTTTAGTCACATGAAACCATTTAATTTAGTTTAAATTTAGATGAGTGAGAAAAATCAACATGTATGAATCATCTGCATATTACAACTTCCTTTAAAGGCGGGGAGAGAGAAATAGAGTGACAGAGCAGGCCAGAGAATAAGTTAGAGACAGAAACAGAAACATAGGCATGTGAAAGCAGACTACCAGAGACAATGAAATGGGGTACAGAGAGCATGAGAACACTTTGCAGCTCCCTTATTTTACTGCCATCATTGCAACTCAAGGTGGATGATGCCAAAGGAATTTAGATATCCTCATTGAAGGGAAAGTAACAGAGTCCAATGGGCAAAAACAGAAAGATTGACAAGGATGCTAAACTCTTTTTTCCTGATCACTCTCTTCTGTAACTAAACTAAACACTAAAGATGAAAATAATGCAATAGTCAAGGGAAAGAAATTACTTTAGAAAACAAATTTATACTGTCCTGGGAGTGCTCTGTTGCAGGGGGTGAAGTTGTTCTGTTGTTTTGGCATCAGAACACCTTCACACAAAATGAGTGTGTTCTAACAGTTTAGACATAATTTATCTTAGAAATACCTACAAGAAATAGTTTAGAAATAATATTTTGATTCTGAACCAGCCATAAAACTCTACAGTGGAAATTCACAAAACTCACGCTGAAACTGGGCTATGAAACACATAGAATGAATCTAAGTGGGGACTCTGGTAATAGAAAAACAGAAGAGCTGTTGATTTAGGCAGATCTCTTAAAATAGCTGATATTGAGGTGTGCCTGCTTGATAATTTTATAGTTATTTAAAGTATTATTTTATTCAGTTTAAGAATGGAAGAATTATTATTAAACATAGTTAGTTTACAGACTAGGAATACAGACTCTAAGCATGTTTCTAGATAACAGTTGCAAACCTCTGCAGAAATGGATCACCAAGGAAATCTGTCACAATCAGGAACTGGTCAGCTCTAGAAATTTGATGTTTTTGCCATGGTCCACACCATAAAAGGGATGATTTTCTTTGTCCTTTCTACATTAATCTACTCCTAAGTAAAGTCTCAAGAGAGTGTATCTGTGGTTACTAATGTTACATATGAAAACTGAGGGAAAATAGGAAATATATTTTTTTTTGTTTTTCGGCCTCTACAGTACCCTCTACAGTATAGCAAGACATTCTAGGAGACTGGATTAATTACCGAATGAGCTAAACCTCAGTATCTTCCAGATATCCTGTTTTCATTTATTTTGATTTGTTTATTTAGCTTTATTGAGATATAATTTACATATAATAAACTATACCCACTTAAAGTACATATTTTGATGAGGTTTGACAGATGTGTACACCAATGAATCTACCAACATATTCAAGATACAGAGCACTTCTATAACCTCGCAAATGCTCCTCATGCCATTTGGCAGTCAGTAGCTTTCTCCATCCCTAGTCCCCTGATTACCATTGATCTTTCTGTCAATATAGTTTTCTAGTCCTCTAATGACGGGTAGTGATAAGTTCATGAAGTGAATTTGGAAGTACTCTACTCTCTAGAGTTTTAATTCCTGGTATTCTTTATGCTTTAGTGTAGAACCTTATGTCCATTTGACATCATTTTTCTTTTATCTGAAAGACTTCTTCTACATTGTAAAGTGGGCCTGCAGTAAATGAATTATTTTAGATTTTTTTATGTCTGAAATATTTTTATGTCACCTTTGTTTTTAAACAATATTTTTGCTGGGTATAGAATTCTAGATTGAAATTTCGTTTTCTTTCAGTACTTTAGAGAAGTTGCTCATTTACTTCTCATTTGCATTACTTCTGATGAAAAATAATCTATTGTCATCCTTATCTTTTTTTTTCCTGTGTATATACTATATCTTTTCTCCCTCTCTGGCTACTTTTAAGATTTTTATTTATCACTAGATTTCAGAAACTTGATTATATATCTTCCTGTAGTTTTCCTTATGTTTCAAGAATGTTGCTGAAACTCGTGACATCATGCCTGCATTCAAGGCAGAAAGTGAATGAGAGAGAAAAGAGAAGTGCATCCTAGTTGACCTAGTTGAAAGAGCTACCTTTTAAAGATATTTTTGGAAAACCCATCCAACTTCCACTTGCATTTTATTTTCACTTTTAGTGAGCTAGAAATTATGATCTTCCAGAGAGACACACTGATAGGCTGAAAAAATTATTTTTTTTAGAAGAAAAGAGAGATTATGGATATTGTATAGGAAGTCAGTCTTGATATTTTAGCATTTACTTATGGAATTAATGAACTTAGACCTTCTCTACCCCCCCCCCCTTTTTAAAGTCATCTTCATCCTTTTTTGGTCATTTCCTTGATTATTAACAATTTCATCAGAGGTTTGGATGAGAAGAAAATCCCTTGAACATTCAAATTTACCCTTACTGTCTTGTATCTTATTTGTAGTTGACACAGTAAATGTTTAATCTTCAAGCTTCCTAGTTCAAAGTCTTAAAGTGTTTATTCCTGGCCTGTTCACTCTATTTCAGAAAGTGCAGGGATAGAGAAGTTTGAATTTAAGCCTTAAGTCAGGCTCTTGGAATTTAAATTAAGCAATACTTTCTCATATGATTGCTTTTTTGTTCTTTTTTTCCTGAATAACTGAGGAGAGTTTTTAATGGCAACAATAATAGCAATAATAATAAAGGCTTACTTGAATGCTAAGCTTTTTAATACATTGTCTTTTACATTTTAAAATAATACTGTGAATAGCACTATTGTCATTTATCACATGCAAATTTTGTACCTGAAGAAAAGTAAGACTTATCTAAATTAAGAAACTGTTTAAATGCCTTCATATCACAAGTGGTGTAATTGAGATTCGAATTTAGGTGTGTCTGACTCTAGAGCTTGAGCTATTTAAAATACAGGCCACAAGTTCCTTAACCCTCACCTCCAGTGGCTTTCAGTTACACTCTTGGAATTACCAGTATATTTACATCCTGAATTACTTCAACACTTGAAACCACTCCACATTCAAGATCTTGAACTTAGAAGTGTCCTGCTTTGGCCATTGTTTTCTGTTCTTTAGTCTCTTTCCTTTGTCCCTGTATTTAATTTATTCTATCATTATAGGTATTATTTATCCTGATCTCCTTTTCATTTCTCTCAGCTTATAGTCACAATTTTGGTTTCACTTATTCCCCTACCTTATTGTATTCAGGAATATAATAATATCCAGTCTGTTATTACTTGATAAATAAGCTCTCTTGACTTTCCAAGCCATGGATTGGAACAAAGTTCAGGCTCTGTGATGGAAGTAGCTGTATCAGTTGGCTTTGCTATATAATAAGCCATCCCAAAACTTAGTGGCTTATGACAATTAGTTTATAGATTGCAGTGTTGGCTGGGTTGGCTGCTCTTTGTGGTCTGTTGGTGGCTTGGCTAGAGCTAAGTGGTTTAGGATGACTTGCGTTACATATGTGAAAATTGGCTCCTCAGATGGTTTCTCTAGCACATTAGTCAGGACATTTTAAATGGTGGCAAAGTAGTTCCTAGCAGTGAAAGAGGGCAAGCTCTAATGCTCAAGCACATTTAAACCTCTGCCTGTGTTACATTTGTTTTTTTTTTTTTTTCCATTTACTATAACAAGTCCATGGTGATATCCAGATTCAAGATAGAGAGAACAAACTCCAGCTCTAGATGGGTGAACAACTGATGTCATGTTGTACAGTGTCCATACAGTGAGGCATGAACAAATTGGGGGTAAATACCATGACAGTCTACCAAAATGCAGAACTTTGATGTCATCTAATCTTAACTTTTTGCTAGAACCAATGTGCTCACTGACATTTTCATGTTGGAGGATATCATACTTTTACCAAAGCTAGGTAATTATGCTTTGATATTGCACATGCCCATTAAATTTATTTGTAGAAGTTTGGCACTCAGTGCACATTAAGGAACTAAATCAAAGTACCAACTCTCCCTCAAATTTCCAGAGCCATACACCATCATCTTGTTTCTTTAGCAATACTGTAACATCACCAGTAACATCTTGTGATATACTTGGTCCACTGACTAAATTTCACCTCAGCTTTGCTGATTTGTTTGGCTGTCACCTTGTACTCACAGAAGGGATGCAGCAGCACTATGATTATAGTTTTTTTTTCATCTCATATTTTTGGTGTTGCAGTTAATTCAATGACATGCAAAGTCATTAGTAGTAAGTACCTTAAAACCTGTTTATACACAGTTCAACGTTCACTTCAATAACTTAACAGTTCATTAAATAGAGAGAACTTTCGAGGCATGCAGATATCAAGTATTTCTAAATTATAGGCTCAAGGAAAAATTTACTCATAAAGGCTTTCCTTAATATATATCCTGGCTTTATTATTTCACAGATTTAAATCTATTGTCTCATTTGACCAAGATCTTGCCACTTTCAGTATTGTCTAGTGTAACTCTCTGCATGGCAGGATACTTGTAAAGTGTCTATTGTTTAATGATTTGTGTAATATATCAAAACCTGAGTCTTAAATTTGGTGCTTTGGACTTGAACACTATAAAGTATAAATTAGCTGTGTCTATTTGTTACTTGGCCACAAATTAAAAGAAGCTTTAGAACATGACACTTAATAAAGGGCTCCAGGAGCCAGTTTTCCTATATCTCAAGTTAGATGTAAATAGTTATTTTCAGCCTGATTAAAAAGAAAATACATCTGTGCATAATTGGTGTTTTCTTATTAGGATTTGAAGACATAATGTAAAGCATTTAAGATCTTTTTTTTTAAGCCTAGAAAATACATAAAAATAAATTGACTTATCATTTTATAAATAAGTAAAAATTAATAGAAATTTTAATAATCATTTTTTTAATGTAACTCAGAACTAATTAGAACTTTCTAATAGCAGTATCTCAGTAAGGAAAGCTTTGGTTAGAATTGAACTCTGTTCTTATGAGCATAGAGATTTAGTATCCTTTCAACCACCAGAGGTCTCTCACAGTATAAGAAAACATTAAATACAAAAATAAATAAAAGTGGAAGAAATCATTTGTGTTATACCTTTCTTTAGAGTTCAATTAAATTTAAATGTCTTAAATGTAAGGATTAGAAACATAGTTTCTAATCCATATTTCCTTTTAGGAAAAGAAAAATATAGGAGAAACAATTTTCAATTGACTATTTAAAACCTTAAAACAAATGTAATAAATATTTTACTATTTGAAGGTCTAATCCTAAACCAAATGTTTATACCATGCATTTATATTTTCTCTGGAAAAAAATAAATGGAAAGTGCTTGTAATTTTCTGTGAGAGTTTTTGGCCCTTAGGACCTATTTTTCTATAAAGGTCTAATTTGTTATCATGATATTATATATGATTACAACTAAGCAAACATCTCAGATGGGAAGTCAACAAAGTAAATAGCTCTTGAGCCAAGTAGTGGGTTTCTTTTTGCTTAGGTAGGAGAATACATTGTGTTGTGGTTTTGTTTTGTTTTTAATCACTCCTTAGGCTCCCAGTTTGGTTGAGCTCAGCCCAAGACAGCCTCTCTCCAAAAACAAAAATTAAGGTAAAGACTTGACCATATATTTGGTCCTGATGGTGTTTATTCTCTGGATTAGATTCAAAGAATAAATAGAGTGAATAAAAGAAAATCACCTGTCTAGCAACGAGCCTTGAAGTGCTGGCACATAGGTCTCATCTTTGGGTGTAATCTAGATCAGCCTTGAAGGAAATCAACAAGGTCAGTCCCCAGGAGCCAGTACTCATCCTTTTTTAAATGAATTTTAGCACTTGGTTAGTATTGAACTCTATTTCTGTTCTTATGAGCATAGAGGTTTAAGATCCTTTCAACTTATGTGGACCGAGGAGGCTGAATCAGCATTAATGGTTTTCAAATTGACTCTTGTACCCTAGAGGTTCTTTCAACCTTCCCTTAGGGAGCACTGATAGGTAGTATGAGTGGGAGAAATTTCAAACTCTTCTCTTCTTGCCAACCTACACCCTCTGATCCACACACTTTATTGTATGCTATATATGGTTTCCCTCGAACAATTTGAAATAAACAGTTCAGTCAACAGACTTGAGAAAACACAAAACAAATGTTTAAGTTCTTTTCAGCAATTTTATATTATTTCCATTTCTCTGGAACTTGAGCCATATTGCTAAAATGCAGGGTGGGAGTGGTGATCTACAATCAAATGGGGCAGGTTTGGGTATGTCTCTTTGCACAGCCTTCAGGCTATCATAAAAGTAATTATGAAAAATCTAGAAGGAACAAGGGGAATAGTCATTGAGTAAACACTGAGCAACTTCTGTGTAAAAAGCACCATACAGTGTTCTATGGGTTCAAAGATTTTTAAATACATAGTTCTTGCCATCTAGGCTCAAAATTGAAGCAGTGTGTGGTGTGGGGAGGTGGGGGTGAGTATGGACATATACTTATAATCTAGTTGTGCTATGTGCAAATTAATGGTAAAACAGAGTTTATTTAGAAGGAAAGGAAGACATATTTCAATCAGGGCAATGAGGAACGGTTCACAAACAAGGCAGCATTTGAGCTGTGATTTGTGAAATGAATAAGATTTCAATATGAAGTAGAGGGAATGTGCCCCTAATTTTATGTCACATGAGTTCTCAGCTTAAGAGATTTCTAGAGAGAAATCTAGTGCTATGCCTAACTGGTGAACATCTTTGATTCTTTTTTTTTTTTGGAAATTTTTATTTTAAATCTGAAAAAGACATTTATATAATTCATGATGTGATCCCCCGCAATTACTCTAGCACCAATCTGGCCCTACACACAACCATTACAATAATATTGATGATTTACCATATGCTATACTCTAAATCTCTGTGACTGTTTTGTAACTACTAATATGAACTTCATCCCTTCACCTTTCTCACCCAGCCACCCCAACCCACCTCCCTCTGGCAATCACCTGTTTATTTTCTGTATCTGTGAATCTGTTATCATTTTGTTCCTTAGATTTCCACATATAAGTGACATTGTATGGTATTTATCTTTCCCTGACTTATTTCACTCAGCATAATACCCATTCATGTCATTGCAAACGGTAAGATTTTATTTTTTTAATAGCTGTGTTATATTTTATGTATATATGTATCATAACTTCTTTTATCTAATTGTCCATTGATGAGCACTTAGGTTGTTTCCATATTTTGGTTATTGTGAATACCACTGTCATGAACAAAGGGATGCAAAGATTTTTACGAACTAGTGTTTCAGTGTTTTTGTATATGTACCCAGAAGTGGAATTGCTGGGTCAAAAAGTAGTTCTATTTTTAATTTTTTGAGGAACCTCCAAACTTTTTTTTTAATTGTTGTACCAATTTGCAATCCTGTCAACAGTGTACAAGGGTTTCCTTTTCTCTACATTATCACCAACATTTGTTAGTTTTTACTTATTGATGATGGCCATTCTGACAGGTGTGAGGTGATATCTCATTATAGTTTTAATTTGCATTTTTCTGATGAGTAGTGACCTTGAGCATCTTTTCATCTATCTATTGGTTATCTATACGTCCTCTTTGGATAAATATTTATTCACATCTTCTGTCCATTATTTAATTGGATTGTTTTGTTGTTGTTGCTGTTGTTGTGGGGTACGAGTTCTTTATAAATTTTGGATATTGACCCTTTGTCAGATGTATTGTAGGCAAATATGTTCTCCCATTCAGTAGATTGCCTTTTCATTTTATTGAAGGTTTCCTTTGCTATGAAAACCTTTTTAGTTTAATGTAGTCCCATTTGTTTATTTTTTCTTTTGTTCCTCTTGTCCAAGGAGATATATCAGAAAAAAATTACTAATAGCAATATTAGATAGTTTACTGCCTGTTTTCTTATAGCGGTTTAATAGTTTCTGGTCTTACAGTCAAGTATTTAATCCATTTTGAGTTTATTCTTTTATAGGGTGTAAGAAAGTGGTCCATTTAAATTTTTTTTTGCATGTATCTGTCTAGTTTTCCCAGAACCATTTATTGAAGAGACT
Organism: Macroglossus sobrinus; assembly: GCA_004027375.1. Lineage (NCBI taxonomy): Eukaryota > Metazoa > Chordata > Mammalia > Chiroptera > Pteropodidae > Macroglossus > Macroglossus sobrinus. Next base: position 99,039 of record PVKZ01002546.1, on the reverse strand, counting down.
GCCTTTATGCCATTGTATATTGTTGTCTTCATTGTCATAGATGAAATGACCATATAGGTGTGGATGTATTTCTGAGCTCTCTGTTCCGTTCTATTGATCTATGTGTCTGTTTTTTATGCCAATATCATGCTGTTTTGATTACTCTAGCCTTGTAGTATAGTTTGATATTAGGTAGTGAGATACCTCCAACTTTGTTCTTTCTCATGATTGCCAAGGCTATTGAAGATCTTTTAAACATTTTTAAATTATTTGTTCTAGTTCTATGAAAAATGCCATTGGTATTTTAATAGGGATTGCATTAAATCTATACTTTGCTTTGGGTAGTATGGCCATTTTAACGATGTTATTTCTCCTACCCATGAGCACAAAATATGCTTCCATTTATTTATATTTTCTTTAATTTCTTTTTACAATGACATAATTTTCCAAGTATAAGTCTTTTACCTTCTGGGTTGTTTTGATTCCTAGGGATTATGTTTTTGATGCAATGGTAAATGTGATTGTTTTCTTAATTTCTCTTTCTGATAGTTCATCATAAAAATGCAACTGATTTCTGAATATTAATTTTGTATCCTGCTACTTTATTGAATTCATCGATTAGTTCTAACAGTTTTTGGTGGAATCTTTAGGGTTCTCTCTATATAGTATCATGTCATCTGACAGTTTTAATTCTTTCTTTCCTATTTGGATGCTTTTTATTTCTTTTTCTAATTTGTTTGTTGTAGCTATGACTTCCAATACTATACTGAATAAAAGTGGTGAAAGCAGGTGTTCTTGTCTTGTTCCTGATCTTAAGGAAAATGCTTTTAGCTTTTCCCAGTTGAGTATGTTAGCTGTTGATTTTTCATATGTGGCCTTTATGTTAAGGTATGTTCCCTCTATTCCCACTTTGCTGAGAATTTTTATCATAAATGGATTCTGGATTTTGTCTAATGCTTTTTCTGCATCTATTGATATGATCATATGATTTTTATCTTTCAATTTGTTAATGTGGTGTATTATATTAATTGATTTGTGGATATTGTACCAATCTTGCATTCCAGGAATAAATTTGACTTTATCATGGTGTATAATATTTTTAATGTATTGCTGAATTCAGTTTGTTAATATGTTGTTGAGGATTTTTGCATCAATGTTCATCAGAAATATCAGCCTATAGCTTTCATTTTTTTGTACTGTCTTTGTCTGATTTTAAAATCAAGGTAATGGTAGCTTTGTAAAAAGAGTTGAAAAGTATTCCTGCCTTTTTTTAGGAATAGTTTGAGATGAATAGTTATTAATTCTTTTTTGTTTGGTAAAATTCACCTATGAAGCCATTTGGTCCAGGAATTTTGTTTTTTGGAAGTTTTTGGTTACTGATTCAATTTTATTCATGGTAATCTGTTAGTTCAGATTTCCTGTTTCTTCTTGACTCAGTCTTGGGAGATTGTGTATTTCTAGAAATATATCTATTTTTCCATATTGTTCAATTTGTTGGCATATAATTGCTCGTAGAATTTCTTATTATCCTTTGTATTTCTATGGAGTCCATAGTTACTTCTCTCTCATTTCTGATTTTATTTATTTGGGTCCTCCCTCTTTTTTTCTTGATAAATCTGATTGAAAGTCTACCAATTTCATTTATTTTTTAAAGAAATTAGTTCTTGATTTCATTGATCTTTGTATTGTTTCTCTAAACTGTATTTCATTTATTTCTGCTCTACTCTTTATTATTTCTTTTTTACTAATGACTTTGGATTTTGTTTGCTGTTTTTTTCCTACTTCTTTTAAATGTAAGGTTAGATAGTTTATTTGAGATTTTTGTTGTTTCTTGAGGTAGGCCTGTAACACTATGAATTTCCCTCTTAGAACTGTTTTCTCTGTGTCCCATAGATTTTGAGTCATTTTGTTTTTAATTTCATTTGTCTCTAGGTATCTTTTGATTTCTTCCTTGATTTCATTGTTAACCTATTCATTGTTTAGTAGCATGTTGTTTAACCTCCAGGTATTTGTGTCTTTTCCAGATTTTTTTCTTGTAATTGATTTCTAGTTTCATACCATTGTGGTTGGAGAAGACACTTGTTATAATTTCCATCTTCTTAAATTTATTGAGATGTGTTTTGTGGCCTAACATGGTCTATCCTTGAAATTGTTCCATGTACACTTGAGAAGAATATATTCTGCTGTTTTGGGTTGAAACACTCTAAAAATATTAATTGTATCCATCTAATCTAGGCCGTCATTTCTTTATTGATTTTCTGTCTGTCCATTGGTGTCAAAGGGATATTAAAATCTGCTGCTATGAGTATATTACTCTCATACTCTCCTTTTATGTTGATCAATAATTGCTTTATATATGTAAGTGCTTCTATGTTGGGTTCATATATGTTTACTAGGGTTATATCCTTTTGATGTATTGATCCCTTTACCATTATGTAATGCCTTTCTTTGTCTTTTATTATAACCTTTGTTTTAAAGCCTATTTTGTCTGATAAAAGAATTGCTACCCCAGCTTAATTTTTATTTCCACTTTCATGAAATATCTTTTTTTTTTAATTGTATGTTTTTACCTGTAGTCTGTGTATGCCATTTGATCTGAGGTGAGTCACTTATAGACAGCATATGTATGGGTCTTATTTTCTTATCCATTTAGTTACCTTATATCTTTTGATTGGAACACTTAGTCTATTTACATTTAAAGTGGTTATTAATAGGTACATAATTATTGCCATTTTATTATTTGTATTTATGGTCCCCCTTATCCTTTTTTACAGAAGCTTTCTTAACATTTACTGTAATTCTGGCTTGTTGGTGATGAATTCCTTTAGATTTTCCTGTCTGTAAAGCTCTTTATCTCACTTTCAATTTTGATTAATAGCCTTGCTATGTAAAGTAGTCTTGGTTGTAAGTTCTTATTTATCATCACTCTATACCTTTTGTACCTATCCCTTTTGGTCTACAAAGTTTCTGTTGAGAAGTCAGCAGATGTTTTTATGAGAGTGCCCTTGTAAGTCACTAGCTGCCTTTCTTTTGCTGCTTTTAGGATTCTTTCTTTTTCTTCAACCTTTGGCATTTTAATGATGATATATCTTTGTGTGGGTCTGGTTTGGGTTACTCTTGTTTAGGACTCTCTACACTCCCTGGACTTGTATTTCTATTTACTTTACCAGGTCAGGAAAGTTTTCTGTCATTATTTCTTTAAATAAGTTTTCAATCCCTTGCTCTCTCTCTTCTCCTTCTGGTACCCCTATGATGTGATGTTGGTATATTTGATATTGTCCCGGAGGTCTCTTAAACTTTCCTCATTTTTAAAATTCTTTTTTCTTTTTTGTTCCTATTTGGTGTTTTCTTCTATCTTATCCTCCAACTCACTGATTCAGTCCTCTGCTTTCACCTAATCTACTGATGAATCCTTTTAGTGTATTCTTCATTTTGGTTATTATATTCTTCATTTCTGACTTGTTCTTCATGGATTCTATATCTTTTTTAATACTTACTATCTCTCCATTGAAGTCCCTACTGAGATTATCTATATTTTTCCTAACTTCATTGAGCATTCTTATAACCAGTGTTTTGTACTACATCTCTGGTATGTTGCTTGCCTCCATTTTGTTTAGTTTGGTTTTCTCCTGTCATTTTACTTGCAGCATGTTTCTTTGTTTTCTCATTTTAGTTGACTCTCTGTGTTAATTTCTATGTATTAGGAAGATTTATTACATCTTCCTGCCTTGGCCAGGTGGCTTTATGTAGTATGTGTCTTGTCTGGCCCAATGGTGCAATCTTCCTGATCACCTGCATCAGGGACTCTGGGCATATTCATTGTGTTGTTGTGTGTATTCTCCTGTTGTAGCTAAGCCTTGATTACTGTTAGCACATCAGTAGATGGGATTGACTCTTATACTGACTGGTATGTGAGTTGGGTGGGGTGGGAACCCAGGGTTTTATCAGGATAAGGTGTATGAATTTCAGTTGGCCATTGCAGAGTCAGGTTGCATGCCAGTGCTAAATCTATGACTTCCTGTAAAAGTTTTAGATTGCAACAAAGCCAGCCACTGTCCTCCTCAAGCCTCAGACCCCTGTGATCCACCGAAAAGATATTGCAGCTTGGGCTGGCACCAGTGATTCACCACCAAAAGTGTCCCCTGAAATGTGTTGTCTGCACATGGGCCACGTGAGCTGAGGGCTGCTGCCTGCCAATAAATATGCAGCCTAAGGAAGCAGCAGGGTGGGGCTGGCTGTCTGGCAATGGGCCACAGGGACAATTTGTGGGCTGAGTGGAGTGGGGCCCCGGTAGACACGGGATATAGCAGCTGATCTCACTGGGCCAATGCAGCTTCAGAATTGGTCATGCTGGGGGAGGGAGGGTTCAACACAGGCAAGATGTTGCCTGCAGACTGCAGACTCCCCAGAGGGGAGTCCAATAAAGGAGCAATGGCAGCTGTCCCTCCAGTCCTGGCCCAAGCAACACACAAATCAGTCTTTGCCCATATTTCTCCCCTGCCTCTCAAGCTACTGACTCTCCACCGGAACCCTGGGTGAATGTCTGTGAGCAAGTAAGACTATGCATAGGCTCTTTGATGGGGTGTCTGGGTTTTCAGGTTTTTTCCTTCTCACCCAGATGGCCAGAATCCTCAGAGGTTTTTACAGTCATATTTTGTGGAAGTTACCCTTCCTAGGACTTGAGCCCTAGGCTGGGGATCCATTGTGTGGGTCTAGGGACCCTTGTTCCTTCAGGGGGTCCTCTCTTTAATTCTTTCCAATGACGTATGATTCAATTCAGTTCTGAGAAAGATATAGGTGATGAAATGCAGGGTAAAAGAACTCTAGGGAATCACTGAGTTTTTGTGAAGGAATAACAGATCACCTAGATCTCTGTAAATGTTAGTACCTAAGGAAAAAGTTACAAGCCTTCTCTGACATACAGCTGAGCCCCATGCAGGTGTTGTATCCAGTGTTTTTACTATCTACCTTTGACTGTAGCTGCCCAGTCACAAGGCTCAAAGGCATTATAATCTGCTGAGGTCAGGAGAGTTACTTCTCTTTGGGGTTGTCAGATGTCACACAGTTTTTGGAGTGTACTATGTGCTGGCACTTGAAATGACTTAAGCCTGAGTTTCTGTATTTTGTTTTTCCCTCCAATGAGTCAGGAGAATCTAAACATGTAGTAAAGAATATGAGAATATGGTTTGAAAAACCTGAGTTTTGGAAAGTGCTATCTTGGTTGTGGGAATGCTTACTGAGAATCCTGGCTCCACTCTGACTACTGTGTTTTGTCTACATTTTTTAGATTTTTATAAGTCAAAATGAGAAATAAATCAATTCCATTTTGTCAATGACTGAAAACACTGGTGCAGAACAATACTAAACCTCAATTCTTTCTCAGGAAGAGAATGAAATAAAAATAGCAATATGATTTTTCCTGAAGATGTTAATTTCAGTCTACTCTTTCACTTCGGTAGTTCAGAACTCATGTTAAAGTGAAATTATTCACAACAAATATTCTTTCAAGCTCACTTTTTTCCTATGTTTAAAATCATATATTTAAAAATGTATTATAATTTGTAGTATAATAAATAATTATAAAATTATTGAGGATTGAGAATATAATTGATTGGTATATTTTTTGTTTTATATATATGTATGTATGTGTGTGTGTGTGTGTGTGTGTGTGTGTGTGTATATATATATATATATATATGTATGTATTTATATATTTGTAGGAAAAAACTTGGTTCATCTTCCTGAATATTTTTTATTAATTAATTAATTTTTATGGTGACATTGGTTAACTAAATATTTTTTTATCATTGACTAGTTTAATATTTTTGAAATGACCAATCAACAAATAAATAATGTGTGTGCCAGGCTTTTTGGAGGACTTAGTAGCAATATAAGCTATGAGGTTTGCATGCCAGAAACTTGCAGTAAGACTGCAAAGACAAGAATATATATGGAGTATTGTATATCATATAGTTTATTTTTCTAAATTATAAGTGATATAGGACATAAGAGGAGAAAAAGATGAATGAAAGATGAAGTTATTCTCAAAGACTTCTCGAGCTCTTAGAATTTCATTCTTTCATAATACATCTCTCCATACATCTAACTTAACTTTCTGAGTGACCTCGAGCATATTAACTAAGCACTCTACATCAGTTTTCACATCTATAAAAGAGGATTATTCATATATGCTTCACATGATTTTTTAAAGGTATTGTTTTAATCTAAGAAAATACAAAAAATAATAACTTCACAACCTCTGCCCACAAGGAACTCTCAGTTAATGTGGAGATAGACACAGAAATAAGTGTCTCACAGTATGAAGGTACAGTAAAATAAATACGTACTCTCAGTATATCTTGACATCTAGAAGACATTAAATGTAATTGCTTGAGATATTTTGAAGGTCTCACTGAAGATAAAATGCTTAGGTGGGTCTTAAAGGTGACTTGGAGTTCATAAAGTGGGCAAAAGCAGTAGAAGAGACAAAATAGATGGATGTGAAAACTCACAGAGATAGCAGTGTAGTATAATTAGAGTATAAAAGGAGTTTTAGTTGTCATTTTTTTGGTAACAAATCACCCCCAAAACTTTATTAAAACAATTTAATATTTTTCACAATTTCATGGGTTAACTGTACTCAGTTGGAGGATTCTTCTGTTCTATGTGGTATCTGTTGGGATCACTTAGAAGTTCTAGAACATCATTTTCCACACTTCCTGTTGGTCAAGACAAGTCATGAGCCCAGAGTCAAAGTGAGGAGGTAGACCCCACCTCTTGATGGGTAAAGTGACATATGTCTGCAGGGAAGGAAAAAAGTGATGGTTGCCATTATTGGAGATTATCTATTAAAGTGTAGATAGGGAATTGTGGGAAATGAGATTAGAAAGGTTGCTGGAGCTAGTTAATGGAGTAATTTATTAGACAATGCGCTATTATGTGGAGCTAATTAGCTTGCTTGTGGACTTCTAGAGCTAGACTAAAAAGATTTTAGGGTCTCCATAATGATGAAATCTTTTTTAATGATTTTATAAACTTTTTTGACACATACCACTTTTTTTTTCATCTTCTCCCTGCTGTCAACAATTTAAGCTCACCATTGTAGAAAATTGTACAATAAACATCATTGTGAATGTAATTTGTATATTGTTAGACTATCTTTTTAGAGACGTTTCCAAAACTGAGATAATTGAGGCCAAAGATACAAACATTTTAATATAATTCAAATTTGGATCAAAGAACATGAACATTTTGCTATAATCAGGACTTGAGCTGTTGCTGTTGTATCCCCACCATCTTGACTATCTAGTTAAATTTGATTTTAAATTTACAACTTTATATGGCTTATAACAACAAAAATTCTTCATATTATTTTCATAAATTTACTTCTACCTCTGTGCTGTTAGACTTATGTGGGCAATCTCTGTTTCATCTTGTAATAGCCTAGAAGCAAAATGTTATTGCTTTTTGTTATAAATTTATTATATCAAATCATATCAGGATTTTGTTATATGTATATAAAAAGGTCAGTATGCACCATAACTTTATTTCTTCTTGAAGATACAATTCCCCATTCTTTCTCATCTTCCTACTCCTTCCAGAACAATAAGTAAGGTTTTCCTCTTGTCTCTTAAAAGAGTTCCACACATATCTAGGTCTCTTAGACTATTATCTTTTCTTTGCAAACACTTATTAATTTATATTTTCTACCAAATATAGTTTCTTTTCTAAATAAAACTCTGGTTGCAAGTTTGCCATCTTTTTATAGGTTGCAAGTTTGCCATCTTTCTGTTTAGCTGATGCTGTATAATAGTGTTTCCTAATCTTTTTATTTTTTGTTATTGTCCCCTGTCAGCTTAAGTACTAAATGTGTTCTTATAATTTATATATAAAAACAGTAAGATTTTTTTTCACTTTCTCTCACTCCAAAGAATCAACTTACACCCCTTTAGAGAAACATTGTCCTTAATGAGAGTATGTGCTTTACAGAGAGGTCGCCTGACTTCCTCTCAACTCTGAAGGAGCAAGTGTTGGTCAAGTGTTTGAAAGTATTTCCCACACTTTTCTCAAGCATGCAAGTTTTTATATGGTAGAGTTTATGGAATATTCAGTGTTGTCTGCCTTTCTTTTTTGCAATATATCCTTTAAGCACTTGACATGTGGATGTTACCCTGTTCTAGTTTTTATCACTAAATCAAATTTTCCTCAATTTTTGCATATATTGTTTTTAATTTTAAGAGAAAATTTTATAGTGGAGGATAGAAGAGTTAGACAGATCTCACACACACAAAAAACTATATGGCTGTTTTCTAAGAAAATTCTAGAATACAATCATAAGCATGGCATTAAAAGGAAACTAAGTAAAGGCTCTTCTTCAGAGAGCTAAAATATTTAATATGATTGATAATTAATAGTTAAGAAAAAGAGGAGTACTACAAGTCAAGCCTGGAATAACCATTTTATTGGAATGTCAATTTCTTTGCACACCAAAAGTCACTCTAAAAATTTATTAGAACACAGATGACTAACAATGTAATTTTGTTACTTTATATATAATAACATAAGATGTATTATACTGCTTACTATTTTTTTACCTTTGAAGATTGCCAACACTTTGTTATTCACATACATAATTTTCGTTCTTTCCTGTTAAAACAATTTTCCTCCTTTTCTTCCTTCCAACTAAAGTGTGTTTTCTCTTTCACAGGCAAAACATACGGAAAATTAAAGGAACAGCTGAAAACGTGCTCTTAGCCAGAGTGGAGCAATCACTTCAGTAACATCTCAGGAACAGTTCCTTTATCTTGTTATCTGTCTCCCTCTTACTTCTGGACTCTGGATTATAAATTGCATGATGTATCTCTGCTTGAGCTGAAAAACCCCATTGTATCAATTTCTGAATCATAAACTCTGGTTTTCAGTTACTTCCTTTCAACTAAGAAGCATCATTAGGTTCTAAGTAGGTCTCAGCAATTGTGCTGGATGCAGTGCATATCTGAAGGGTGGAACATATTGTTTCTTCTTTATCTCTCATAAGTAAGCAAGTGTAGAAGAAAATCAACAAGAACTCTGTGAGCATAAGCTTTTATTTGACAATGCTAACCCTAAGAAGAATTGTGGAAGGAGTTTCTTTTTTGGGAAGGTGTGATGAAATGTTTTATAGGGTTGTAGCAAGAGTGGGTCAGTGGAAGTTTACCAGGTCTAAGAAATAATTGGCCAAAGATGGTGATATTTTTGAAAAGGTAGTATTTTTCTTGTAGATTAGCAGTAACTGTTGGTCATTTATAGTGTATCAAGAGAGTGGGGAGCTAGTGAAAAGCTCAAATCATGTGCAAGAGAGCATAGAATTAGCTGTAGGAGACAAGGACAAGGGAGTGCCCAGTTAAAAACCCTTTAGCCTTCAATGTCTCTTACTTAAAATGACATGAATGGTTGATAAACAAGAGTAAATGAAGAGAGATTTCTATTAACTTTACCACAGAGTACTAGATAATTCTGTGATCATCAAAATTCTTATGTGGATTGGTGAAAATTGCTAAAATGAATGAAAGATTGCATAATACTCCTTGCTCTGCTACAGCTCCTATGGTAGTAGGGACTAGAAGTACAAGTTAAATGTCTCATTGAGTATGTGCTGCTATTTAATTTATTCCACTGATTTTTCGAGTGCTTCCTATGTACACAGTCTTTCTCTCATAACCTAGTGGAAAAAACATACTTCAGTAATCACTTTGATGAGTGCATAATCGCTAAGTGAGATTTATTTTCTGAAGAAGGAACATCTAATTAGGTAGCTTTACCCAAACTAGAGGGTTTGGGAAGATTTTCTTGAGGAAGTGAGAGATGAGCTATGAAAATGAACAGAAGTTGAAGAACTAATTAAATTTGAGTTTTGAAAAGTTTATTGTTAGCTTATCTTTCAATGTTACTCTGAAATAATTTGCATTCAAGAAATTTTCTATTCTGCAACTTTTTAATTGAAAAAGTGAAGGATTTTTAAACATTTTAAAAAATACATAAACATACTACACAAAAGATTTTCAGGGCAATTGCTCTGCATGATAATGATGGATACATTTGTCCAAACTCATAGAAAGTACACCACCACAAGTGAACCATCATGTAAACTATGAACTTTGGGTGATAATGATGTATCAATGTAACATTCATCAATTGTAACAAACGGTATTACCCTGGTGGGAATGTTGATAATGAGGGAGGCTATACATGTGCAGGAGTAGGGGTGTATGGGAAATCTCTGTCCCTTTCTCTCAACTTGGCTGTGAACTTAAAATACCTCTAAAAAAATTAAGTATTTAATAAAATATATGTAACATTACTGCTTTATTATAATCACCTTCCTTTTTTCATATTGCCTTCCAGTATACACATATATATTTTTTATGGTGATATTTACACTCTGCTTATTAAGCTTAATGTCTTATCAAAAACATTTTTAATTTTCCATATACTTACAATTAAACCTGAAAATGATTTTATTATATACCATCATGATGACATATTTGAAATGTTAAAACATTTCCCTCTTGTTGGAAATGAATGTTTTTAGTTTGCTGGTTTGCTTTATAAATAATGCATGATAGAGCTTTATTTTTGTTCCTGTTGAATTATATTTCAGGACAAAATCCCAGAGATAGAAGAGCTATAGTTGTATATATCAATTTTAGTTTTCTTGCTTTGGACACTTTATAATGTGCTTTTTATTATAGTTTTAAAATGTTTACTTATACATGTATTTCGTTTGCATGTATTTAAATGATCTATTAAAAATTTCTGGTAGCAATAATTTTTTTTGAGACATGAAGCAGCATATATATTATTTTTGTCCTTTTTTGACTATGTTGGAAACAGTCATTTGCATAATTTTGTTCCAACCACTAGGAGTCACTAGTTTACCATATCCTGTGCACACAGCTGAATTGGGTGGTTTTGAGGAAAGCCACATATGGTGCAAATGTTACTAAAATGCCAACACATATGCTTCCTTGAAAAGGACATAAAGTATATGTATGCCACAATTTTTAGGTCAGTACAATGAATTGGTAAATTAGGGAATGATTATTAAAATTTTCAATGATTCTTTCTAAGATGATGTGCAGCATAAACAGTTTTCTCTGTGGAACTGAAGGTTCCATTCAGGGCAAACCTCATTGAGTCTAAGGGCTTAGGCACTGACTGAAGCAACACTGTGGTATACTTGCTTGCGACTGATGTCAGACAAAACCAGGCTTTAGCTACTAGTATTTAGTCCTGCTTAAGAAAACCTCAATAAACATCCTGAAACTTTCAGAGTTTTCATTAGCTACTCTGTCATAGGCATCATTTAATTAATAAAGAGTAGATATTATTTTTTCAGACTACTGTTGTTTTAGAAACCCTCAGAAAAATTTATATATTTTTAAAAATATGTTTTTAAAGATGAAATTTAAAGTCAAAATAATTTTATTAGAAGCAAATTATTAGGGAAGTGAAGTGGAAATTTAATTTGATTTATAAATCCTGGTTTATATGCAATGTCACAGAAATCTATTTTTAATATTAAAGAGAGTTACAGTCATCTGTTCCCATGATTTATGGTTTGCTCTGCTGTGTCTAATACTGTCTGATTAAAAGAGCACATTATGGCAAGGGTAGAAATAGCTTTGGTTACAAAATCACAGGGAACAATTGAAGACATAAATTTACTATATTCAGTGCTATTTTATGACCTAATAAGTCATCTTTAGCTTTGACCTAAAGTTACTTGGAGAATAAATCATATTAGTTTTCTAACTAGTGCTTTTTGATATGTGGGTACTTTGGTTTGCACATTGAAGAAATCTTGACTAATAATTTATGTATTTGGAAAATGTATTTTATAAATCTATTAAAACAACAGATTTGTCTATGAACAATTTTTATTTTTGCTTTAAAAAGTTGTCAAGTATTCATTTTATTAATTTATACAGCAAAACCATAAGTCTTACAAGTTTAGATTTATTGTAGAGAGTTCTCATCTTTAATTACAGTGATACTCTGTAATGTATCCTCAAAACTGCAATTATAAAAGATGGTAAAATAACATACTGACTGCATAAAAATATAAACTCCAGGAAATACTATAGATTTTATAAGTTAGTATGTTATATTAAAAAAACAGACATGTTGATAAAATATAAATATCTTATGATATGCATGTATTTTCCACTTTATATCTTTCCTCATAATCGGATGGTCAACATTGGTTGCAATTCCTTGGCCACCAAATACTCTGGATTTTACTTTTTAAATATTAGTTACTTCTGTTCCTTCTCCTTAATTCCCACTACATCATTCAGTTTCTTGTCATGTGTAGTCTCTAGCCACATTGACACTTTGTTGAGCAGTTAAATGACACACAAACTTCTTTGTGTGTCACTTATACATATTTTAATTAATAAGTATATATAAATAGTCTATGTTAATAGGAGATTATTACTCATATGTATGATACATTTTGGGTATATAATGTCATAAATAGATCACTGAAAGTTGAAATTTGAAATTTGAAAATACCTATATGCTATTTTTTTTCTTTTTTTTTTCTTTGCCATCTGTGGGAAACTTCAGATATTTGGTGGTTATTATTTAAAGTTTTTAAAAATTGAAATATTTGACATATAATATTTAACATATAACATTATAACTGTATAAACTTAGAGTGCACAACGTGTTGTCATGATGAAGGTTATTATTGATCACAGAATAGTTGGCAAATTGCAATTTTTATGAGTGGAAACATTGTATGTATGTCTACATATATTGGCAATGTCCTGGCTAATATTCAAACTCCAGCAAAATTTAGCAGAATTGTCTATATTTTCAGATGCTTTGATATTGGGGGCCTTGCTGACACTGGAGGGATTGCCCCTCTCAGGATTAGCTAATTCTTAGAGACAACATGTCCTGATCAACCAGTCCAGAGCCCACATCCTCAGCTATCTTCTCTACCACACTCAGGGCCACCATCTCTCTGCCCCAGGGTCAGATACTAGGCCCTTAGAGACAGTCTCTATACTCCAGAGCCCACTGAAATTACTTGAACCATCTGATCATAAACCTGCTTACCCTGCCTTTCCTTGTTTTTCTGGTGGAAAACACAATTAAGGCTCATGCCCATGTTCCCCATCCACCATGCCCCATCCCTACCTCTTGAAAAAAAAACTGGTACTTCTTCCTTTGGCCCTGAATGGCCTGGCATACCTGCTCTTCTTGGGGACTGAATACAACAGCCATTTTTTCAATGGCATTCCTCTGTTGGCCTCACCATATCTGAATAATAATAAAATCTACATTTTAAAATAAGAGAGAGTGTAACACTTTTTCAAAAACTTGCATTTATTGAATAGTTTGTGACAGTAACAGTGATAAATGCTTTACAGGCAGGATCTCACCAAATCCTCCCCATTTATGAGGCAGATGCTATTACCCTACCATTTTATAAATAAAAGAACTGAAACTATGAGGGATTAAGAAAACTACTCAAAGGTTCACAGCCAGAAAGTGGTAGAGAAAAATCTAGAACAGAACTCTGAAAATAGAATCTATACTGTCAGCCATCAAGCTCGAATAGCAAATTTATCTCATTTTCATTTATATTTTTTCTTAATTAGTTGTTTCCTTTCTTTTCTTAATATAGAAATTGCTTGAAAGTGATACACTGAAACTTCTACCCCATACAGAGTTCCATATTTTTATTTACACAATCAATATGCCCCATGCACATGTAATTTAGAGCACAAACTACTTCAACATGTTACAAGAGCAAAGGGGTCTATCTTCCTGAGTGCTCTAAGTCAACAAGATATGTACAAGTTTTGCAGCAAAGAAAGGGTTTGTTTTAGAGACTTTCGACTCCTGGAGACACAGGTGAGCTATTGCTCTCAAAAACCTGGCTCTTTGGGTGGCTGGAGAGGAAAGATTATACAGGGAATAAATCATTACAGAAATTAAGGAAATCGAGGTCATGGATGCTACTGATTGGATGGTACTGAAGTAACTGATCATCCTGTCTGGCTCTGGATTCAGCCATGGCATCATCCCTTCCAGTTCGTGGTCTGCAGGTCTGTTCCCTCTTGATGGGCCTGGGGCTGAAATACAACTGAAGCCAAGATGCTGTCTTTAAGTGAAACTTACTGTCCTCAGAATCAGACTTTAGGCTTTATTCTTAAAAGATCTGAACTGGCTGGAACCTTATGTCCTAAGGCTTAATGATTAAGGAAGTAGACATACCAACGTGGAAGGATAAGAGTGGAAAAAGCAAGTCAGTCACAGAAAGACTGTTTGAATCAGAGAAAAAGCTATCTTAAAGAAATAAAGTTTGTGTACAGTTACAAACATTTCTCAAAAAATGAAAAATATAAAAATCACAATTTCTGAAGACAATATTACAAAACTACAAGTTAATGATAAACTGTACAAATGTAAACAATAGAACAAAAAAATCATCAAAATGGCCAGGTTTTACATGGAAAAAAAGTCTATTCATGGTCTTTCTAAAACAAACAAACAAACAAACAAAACAAAGAAAATACAATGGGATTTGCATTTGGGCAAACATACTTGAATTTTACTTTTTAACATTTTTCAACAGGAAATAATCTGTTATAAACATTTCATGTGTAACCTGACTTCTTCATAGGTAGAAGGTCCTGTTTCAAAGAATAAGCACTGCTGAAAATAGAAATTTAAACAGAAGAAATGTTTTTCACTATTTTTAATTTTTAATTTTTACTTTTTAAGTAATATTTTTTATTTTTCAGTTATAGTTAGCATATGATATTATATCACCCCAATAAATTTAGTACCCAACTGACAACATATGTGGTTATTACAATATTATTGACTATATTCCTTATGGTATACTTTATATCTCAGTGACTATTTTGTAACTACCAGTTTGTACTTCTTAATCCCTTCTTCCTTTTTCACCAACTCCACCAACCCTCCTCTCACCTGGTAATCCTCAAAATATTCCTGTATCTATGAGTTTGTTTTTGTTTTTGTTTGTTTGTTTATTTTGTTCTTTAGATTCTACAAATAAGTAAAACTATGTAACATTTGTCTTTCTCTATTTGACTTATTCCATTTAGCACAATATCCTCTAGGTCCATCATGAAATATCTTTTCCCATCTCATTACTTTTATTCTGTATGTGTCTTTTAATCTGAAGTGAGCCTCTTGTAGACAGCGTATGTATGGGTTTTGTTTTCTTATCCATTCAGCCATCCTATGTCTTTTGAATGAAGCATTGAATCTATTTACATTTAAAGTAATTGTTGATAGATATGTAGTTATTGCCATTTTACTATTTTTATTTTTTATCTTTTTTTTTCCTTCTTCTTAAAGAAGTCCTTCCAACATTTCCTGTAATTTTGTCTTGGTGGTGATGAACTTCTTTAGCTTTTTCTTGTCTGGGAAGCTCTTTATCTTTCCTTCAATTCTAAATGATAGCTTTGCTGGGTAGAGTAATCTTCATGGTAGATCCTTGCTTTTCATCACTTTGAATGTTTTTTTTTGCCAAACCCTTCTGGTCTTCAAAGTTTCTGTTGAGAAATCAGCTGACAATCTTATGGGAGCTCCATTGTAGGTAACTAATTGCTTTTCTCTTGCTGCTTTTAAGATTCTGTCTTTGTCTTTAATCTTTGTCATTTTCATTTTGATGCCACTTGGAGTGAGCCTTTGTGGGTTCATCTTGTTTAAAACTCTCTGTACTTCCTGTTGTTGTATGTCTATATTTTACACCATGTTATGAAAGTTTTCTATCATTATTTCTTCAATTAGATTTCTTCAATTTCTTGCTCTTTCTCTTTCTCTTCTGGTACCCCTATGATGCAAATGTTGTTATGTTTGATGTTGGTCCTGAGTCCCCTTCAACTATTCTCATTTTTTAAAATTCTTTTTTCTTTTTGATGTTCTGATTGGGTGTCCTCTGCTACCCCATCCTCTATATCGGTGATTCAGTTCTTTGCTTCATCCACTCTGTTGAATTCTCCTAAAGTGCCTGCATAGGTGCCTGCCTAGGCTGTCCTTTGGGTGTGTCTTCAGGTGCAGACCTGAGTGGTACTCTGACTCTGGCCCCAGTCAATTCAAGTCACTGGGTATGCCAGCACAAAGGCCTCCTGGAAGGGTCCCAGGTGTAGGACAAGTTCATCCGCAGCCTGTGCACTCCTGGTGCCACCTGGTAATAATCAATAGGTAGCAACCTGCACCTGGCTGCTACCTGTGCTGGATTTATGGTGCCTTGAGAGGCTAAGCCAGAAAATAAGGTTGGTTGCTGCTAGTGCTGGGCTTGGGGCTGCTCAGCAAGCGATATGGGGCACGTCAAGACCAGATGCTGCTTTTTTTGGGTTTTGTGAGTCTTTGAGAGATTTTAGGAAAGCCCACAGCATGGGCAAGACAGGCCATTTGTATGAAATAAACCACTGAAGTAGCTTTGTTGGCCCCACAAGCTGGGAGAAGCAAGGTTTCAGGGAATCACCTGGGTGGAAAGACCTATGTTAACCAGGTTGATGAAGACTCAGATATAGTTACACCTTGTGTTTGCATATTGGAAATGGGGAGCGCTTAACAAAGTAACAATGGATACAGTCAGCATTTCTCTCTGGGAGAAAGCTGCCTCTCCAGTCCTGCCCTGAAGCACAATGACTAAGTGTGACCCCGGCACTCCTTGAGCAGCTGCCCCAGTACTGGAGCTCAGAAAGAGTGAATTTGTCACGAATAAGTCCATGTGCAGGCCTTTTAAAAGGACTTCTGCAGCCCACAGTCTCACTCAGCTACAATCTACATTAGTTTTCCACAGCCAGAGATTTTGTCATTAAAACCCACTTGGGGGCCAGGACACCATACTCCTCAGTGGGGGAGGGGGAACTTCAGCTAAGATAACACTCCCAATTCTCTATTGCCACACGCAGTTGTGGGACCAAGCTGTTTCACATCTCTTTTCCCACTTGACCAATCTTGAGGTTACCTCATATGTAGGACATCTGTTCAGTTAGAACTCAGGTGACTCCCTGTGATGGTTGCTCTATAGTTTCATTATAATTTTGATGTGGTCTTGAGAGGAGGTGAGCACAGTATCTACCTTCTATGCCATCTTTATCTGTCTCCGTTTTTCACTCTTTTGATCATTCTTGACTGCAGTAATTGATTCCATTTTGTATGTCACAGATTAATTTTGAGAATTTGCTTAAAGAATAATGAGCACATTAGTAGATTTGATTTTTCTGATAATGAAATACAGCTTGTGATGTTAACTTGATATTATTACCTATGTTAGATACTACTGGGCTATCAAAAAGTATTTTAAAATCAACACACAACTTAGGAACAAATGGCTAAAGAGAAGCACAGTCCAGATGACACATGAGCCCCTAACCATTTAGGACATGAGTGTCACATTTTTAGTATATGTCCAAAGTCTTCACTAAGATTTTCATGATGTCTTGAGGGTAAAGGGAGGATGAAGGTAGACAGGTTAACATTCTTATGATCGCTTCTGCCTCTGGCATTTTTATTCTTTGTGTGGGTTCTCTCCTGTACCACAATCAGCCTTCATGTGAAATTCAGACCTTTTTTCATTTCTTTGTACATGAAACCAGCAAAGAAAGTGCAACAGAATTTACTCAAGATTCAGAGGGGTGAGTAAGGAGGATTAGAGAAGGGACTTACTTTGTACTAAAATTTGCTTGGCAGAGACAGCTTTTAATTAAACATGAGTTTCTTCAAAGTCTTTTTGGCTGTATAACCCCTTCAGCTTTCTTCACCACATAGCCTTAGGTTGCTCTAGCTTATCACTGCACATCCTTTCCCTCTGCCCTCAGTCTCCCCATCCCTTTCCCCTTCCTGTGAAAGTGAAAACCATTCACTTTCTCATACAGAGCAGAGAGGTCATTCTCTCTTGCTGCCTCTGGGCTCTTACCCTTCTCCCATTCTTAGTCTCACTTTTTCCCTTAGGACACCCTCAAGTAAAGGCATTTCCCTTATATAGCATTTTTCCTTTAAGTTGCTTGAGTAACTCACTATTAGGACTTTTTAAAAAAATTGTATAAAGTTTATCATACATCAAATTAAGAAAACAACTTTAATTCACTAACAGCTCCCTAAAAGTAGACAAATTGTTAAACCAACCCAAACCATATAGTTGGCTCAATAGTTTGTAAGCATCAGTAAGTAGGCAATAAGCCCACTAAATTCCTAAGGATGTTTGATATTAGATGGTTGCTGGCATTTAATTTATAGTTAATGTATCCTTTGTTACCTGCTCTGATATATGAGCCCACATTGACTGTGTTATTACCAAAGCACATGGTGGAGGGAGGTGTGGCAAGGACTATATTACCAAGTCATATTTTTTTTTCAATCATGTATTAGGGACAATATGCAAATATATATAGCTATGAATATTTCTCTCTTTCAATTTAACTTTTACTTTTTTCACAGAGATTATTGGATATCTTTGTACTGCAGTCAAACTGTCCTTCCTTAGTTACCAATTAACTATGTTTGCAGTGTCTCTACTTTGTTTCTTTTGCTTGTCTTAAGCACTGTTGTCTTATTGATTTATTTAGTTTTTGAATTCTCCTTAAGCTGGGGCTAAGGTGTAATGGATGATAGCTTGGCATGGGGCTTAATGCTAGACTTTGCAAAGGATTGAGTTTACTCTCTTAATTGTGTTTTTGAGTCTTATAAAGTATTCATTTCAAACATTGAATTTAGGGTTCACTGGCAGTTATTTGTTCAGCACTGTGAGGAATGGCATCTGGATTTATGTGGAGTTATTCCGGAGGAAAAATCTATTTATATATACTCTTCAAAATTTAAGTCCTCAGCAGTGTGTATCCTTCACTGGAAGCATCTAAATGGCTTGCTTTTAACTGTTTGAGCATCTGTGTGATGGCCTTCTTATATTTTCATTGATTTGTTCCCAAATGCTGGGCTACATGAACCATTGCTATGCTTTTTCCTGCTTCCTGTCCTCTTTTCTCCTGCTTAAAAATCCCAGTAGTAAACAGATGATATTTTATTTTGGTATCATAGAAAAAGGAGTACTGATATTTATGGTCTAAAGTAGACAAGACCTGTATGGAACCAGAATTTAGTTTCTGAGGTGTTTTTTCACATCTTTAATTTAAGAATATACCTGTATGTTGCAGTAAGCTTTGAAAAACTGGTTAAATGTGTTTTCTTATTTGTAGCACATTCTTTAGCTTTAATTATATACTCCATTTTTTTTTGTGTGTGTACTGATGTGTATTTGTTAAGTTGAACCATAACAAACTATCCATGTTCCATCATTTTTGGCAATGATGTAAATGTCCTGTTTTCAGCCTTATGTTGTTCAAGAACAAAGAGCCACCACAAGAAGGAAGACTGACCAGACTGTAAGCATCAATGAACCAGCCCACAGAATTCCATCTTGCTGTACTAAGTTATCCTAATACTAATATTTAAGGTAGGCAGTGCACCTGCAGGAGTGAGATGCCAG
The DNA here is from genome assembly GCA_004027375.1 of Macroglossus sobrinus. Classification (NCBI taxonomy): domain Eukaryota; kingdom Metazoa; phylum Chordata; class Mammalia; order Chiroptera; family Pteropodidae; genus Macroglossus; species Macroglossus sobrinus. Next base: position 79,535 of record PVKZ01002546.1, on the reverse strand, counting down.
AGAAGGACTAAGCATCCTTCTCTCTGTTCCTCAGTTATGAATCTTGAGGATTCTTCTCTATTAGGAAGGCCAAATGTTTGAAAAGAAGACCCCAGAATGGTCTTTCATTTAGCAGATATTTATGAGAAACTAATATGAATCCAGTCCCATGCTAAGTGAAAGTTATACACAGTGTTAAATTAATTAGCTGTTGTCTCTGCTCTCATGTAGCTTACATTTTACTAGAAGGTTAAGCAGATTAATAAATATGTACTAAATTACAAATTGAAAACTGTTATAAAATTAACAAGATTTGAGATTGAGAGCAATTATAAAAAAAGTTAATTAATATAGGTGATTGGTGAAGGTCTCCTTGAGAATATGATATTTGAAGCTAAGATGTAGGCCACTGTAAAGAGATCTCAGGATTTGTATATTCTGATTATAGAGATTTTGTACATTCAATCATGTGCTGATGCTTGAAAGGTAAGAAAGCTGGTATAGTGTAGGAGCTAAAAGAAAAATGATTAGAAAACTCAAGGGGAAGTTCATGAGCTTGATACAGAAGTGAGGCTGTGAGGTAGTTTGAAAATTTAGGCAGGGGCACACTGCACAAAATTCTATAGATCATGGTGAGAAGTCTGGCTTCTGCTATAAATGGAAAGCAAAGTGTTCAGTGTTTTAAATCAGGGGAATGACAATTGAAGTGACCATTTTGACTTTATAAAAGATCATTCTGGTCTCTGCATGAAGTAGAGATTGGCAGCAAGTGAGAATAAAACCAGAGAAATGGTGGACCATGGAAGAGAATGTTAGTAGAGGTGATGAGAAATGGATGGATTCAAAATAAACACTACAGGTGAATTAACAGGACTTACTAATGGATTGGATGTGGGATGATGAAAAGTGAGGAATCAAATTTAACTGCAAGAATGCTGATTTGAGTAACTGGTTATTTGGTGGTACCATTAATAGTTTAAAAAATAAGTGCTCTGGCTTTAAGAACTTGGGTAGTTTCCATATGAAGGTTTATGCTTTGGGTCTTAGAGGCTGCCTCATTTTTACATTCTAATAAAATTCTTTGGCTTTCATTCTCATACCTCATAATAACTGCACAATTTTATATTTTCAATATATATTTTCATTGTTTTATTTTTAAAATGTTTCTAGAGCTCTCTTTATCTTAATTTTCTTAGTCTGCTGTGGCTTTGTTTATATTATTTTATTTTGATGGGATCTTTTTCTAGTTTTTATTTGCTTTGTTTTATCTAGTTTTCATTGATTATAATAAACTTGTATTTATTCCTGGAATCTACTTTTTTATTTTACTTTTTACTGTTTCTAGTATGCTTTCATTTCTCTTAGTTTATTTCATCTTTTTAGTGTTTCATATAGTATCATTTATCTATGACTGTGCTTTGCTTTATTAAATGGTTAGTATGATAAATAGTCATTTCATGGATACCTTTTGTGTTAGCCCACCCTCTAAACAAGGGAACTATATATTTATTCTCTCAATTCCCCTGAAACAGACCTGCCTATGTACTTTAACAAATGACCTGTATTTCTATCCATTTGCTTCTTTACTTCACAGGAAGGAAAAAAGGATACACAGGTCAGACCTTCACAGCATAAGTCTGCCTACACTAATGGCATAAATGAAATGCTGAAACAGCTATGCAGTATAAGAAATGACAAGATCTAAAATCTATGTTCTTTTATCATCTACTATCACTGAAGATTAGACAGATTTGTAATATATTACTATTATGATGTTTGAATATTATAATAAAAGTAACAGTAATAATAGTAACATTTATTAAGAACTTACTATGTTCTATATTAAACTGTGGCTTGACATGTGTTAGTATCGTGCTTTATTCTCATATGATTTCTTAGAGGTTTATATTATTTTAATTAATTAATTAATTAAAAATTAAAGTTCAGTGAAGAAAGTATAAAATTTGGAGCCAGGAGATCTGGCTTTGAATCTTGCTTTTGCCAAATGTTAGCTGTGTGATGGTCTGAAACAAGTATTCTTATAGCATTTGCACTTTTATAAAAACAACTTTCAGGGATGCAATGAAGATTAAATGAGATGCTTGTAGAGCACATTATTGGTAGGTGCTCAGTAGGCTTCTCCTTAGTGAAGAGGCATCTCTTAATGGTTTACTGTTGTCACTTTGCTCAAGCCCCTTTCTCCCATAACCCTTATGAACTCTCTTTTTCTTTACATCGTAAATTGTACAACATTATATTTTCAACTTGAACTTGTATATTTATTCCTTCCACTATCCCAGAATTATACCCTAATAATATATAGGCTTGCATCTGAAAATTATTTGTTGATCACTCTAATATACTTTTCTGAAACAATAAAAAATGTGTAAGATGTGTATATGTAATAAAAAAATTAGTTCTGACATTTTCCTGTCTGCAGAAACAGCCAATATCCTTAAGAGATGAATCACAAAAGCCTTGTGACCTGAATTTACTCTTCCTCCCTGAATTTACCTATACAATTAGTTACTCAATTTGCTTCTCCAAATAGGAGACAGTCTTGATAGGGAGAGTCCCTGGAAGAATGGAGAAATAGAGTCTTAAAATTCTAAAAGAAATCTCTCTTGACAAGGTTATTATTTTACTTTTCTTAAATTGTGTAGCTAAAAATAATCTTAAATTTTGGGAAGAACCCATGAGTTTGTGCTGGCCATCAACTCTCTCTAATGTCATCCTTATCCTATCTCTCTGTCTTTCTACATCACTACATAAACATATCTATCTATACATCTATCTATCTATCTATATACATATATATTTTATGTATTTATTTCTGTCTCTATATCTTTCTGTTATCTATATAAGTTATAGGTTACTAGTTCCAGCAAGGTAGGTATTTGTATCTCAAATAAGTCTGAGATGGTTGTTGTACAGGGTATAGATGTCTACTCCACGAGTAATTCTTTTTCTTAATGCCTTCATCTTTTTCACCCAGCCCCCTATTCTTCTCCCTTCTGTTTCCATTGTTTGTTCATTTATTTTGTTCTTTAGATTTCACATATAAGTGAAATCATATGGTATTTGTCTTTTTCTCTCCCCTCCCTACTAAACTCTGGTAACCACTAGTCTATTGCACACAACCATAAATATTTATTTGTTTGTCCTGTTTATTTGTTGCTTTTAGGTTTATATCTCACATATAAGTGATATCATGTGATTTTCAATTTTTTTCTCTCTGGCTTATTTTGCTTAGCATAATTATCTAGAGGTCTATCCATGTTGTCACAAATGGCAGTATTTCATCTCTTCTTATGGCTGAGTAATATTCCATTGTATATATGTACCACAGTTTCTTTAGCCAGTCATCTATCATAGGATACTTCAGTTGCTTTCATGTTCTAGCCACTGTGAATAAAACTACTATGAACATCAGTGTGAAACTATCTTTTTGGATATGGGTTTTCAAGTCTTTGGGGTAAATACCCAGTAGAGGGATTGCTGGATTATATGGTAAATCATTTCTTAGTTTTTTGAGAAACCTCCATACTGTTTTCCATAGTGGCTGTACCAATTTTCAGTCCCACTGGTATTGTATGAGGGTTCCTAGTTCTCTGCATTCTCTCCAACATTTGTTATTACTTGTCCTGTTGATAATAGCTATTCTAACAGGTGTGAGATGGTATCTCGTTGTGATTTTGATTTGCATTTCCCTGATAGCTAGTGATGTTGAGCATCTTTTCATATATTTGTTGGCCATTTGTATGTCTTCTACAGAAAGTATCTGTTCAGGTCCTCTGCCCATTTTTTGAGTGGATCATTTTTGTTGTTGTTGTTAGAGTTGAATGAGCTCTTTGTATATTTTGGATATTAGGCACTTATCAGAGACGTTGTATCCAGAGACTTTACTGTATTTGCTTATTGCTTCTAGTAGTCTTGTTGTGAAGTCTTTAGAGTTTTTGATATAGAGAATAATGTCATCCACAAATAGTGACAGTTTGACTTATTAGTTTTACATTTGGATCCTTTATATTTTTCTCTTGTCTGGTTGCACTTGCTAGGACCTCCAATGTTATATTAATGATGGTGATAGTGGACAGCCTTGCCTTGTTCCTGATCTTAGAGAAAAAGTTTTTAGTTTTCCACCATTAACTATAATGTTGGGTGAAGGTTTGTCATAAAAATGACCTTTATTATATTAAGACACTTTCCTTCTGTACCAATTTTGTGAAGTTTTTTGATCATAAATGGATGTTGTATCTTGTCAAAAGCTTTTTCTACTTCTATTAATATGATCATATGATTCTTATTTTTTAATTTGTTTATGTGATATATTAAATTAATTGATTTGCATATGTTGAACCATCACTGTGCCCCTGGGATGAAATCCACTTGATCATGATGAATAATCTTTTTAATATATTACTATATTCGGTTCATTAGTATCTTATTTAGAATTTTTGCATCTGCCTTCATGAGAGATATTGATCAGTAATTTTCTTTTTGTGTGTTATCTTATCCTGTTTTGGTATCAGAGTCATATTGGCCTCATATGAGTGGGGAAGTATTGCTTCCTCTTCAATTTTTTTGGAAGAGTTTGAGGAGAATAGATATTATATCTTCTTTGAATGTTTGATGGAATTCACTGGTTAAATCATCTGTTCCTGGACTTTTACTTTTGGATGGGTTTTTGATGATTGTTTCAATTTCCATACTGCTGACCTGTCTTTTTAGATTTTCCAGTTCTTTTTGATTCAGTCAAGGAAGGTTTTATTTTGCTAAGTACTGGTCAATTTCTTCTAGGTAATTAAATTTTATGTTATGTACTTTTTCATAGCATTCTTGTATGATCCTTGTATTTGTGTGGTGTCTGAATAATTTCTCTTTTTTCCTTCCCAGATTTTGTTTATTTGTGTTCTTTTTCTTTATTCTTTAGTAAGTCTAGCCAAGGGTTTGTCGATTTTATTAAATTTCTTAAAGAAACAGCTCTTTGCTGCATTTACTTTCTCTATTGATTTTTTTTGTTTTCAATTTTATTTAATTCTGCTCTAATTTTGGTTATTTCTTTCCTTTTGTTGACTTTAGGCTTCTTTTGTTCTTCTTTTTTCAGTTTTTTAAGATGAAGCGTTAGGTTGTTTATTTAGGCTCATTCTTGTTTTTGAAGATAGGCCCTATAATGATACGAACTTTCCTCTTACGACTGCTTTTGCTGTGTCCTAAAAGTTTTGATATGTTGTACTATCATTGTCATTTATTTCTATGTATCTCTTTATCTTCCTTTTTATTTCTTCTGTGACCCAGTTATTCAGCAGCATGTTGTTTCATCATTATGACTTTGTCCATAGGACCCAGGTGACCAGTATCCTCTGGTGGGCATGGCAGCCACAACGACAAATGTAGAGCACATCCTTTGACAAGCATCATATTTGGTGCTGGTTGAGCTCCTTGAATGCCAATGCTACCATCTGCTCTCTTGTTTACACAGCAGAAGGTTCTTTAGCAGCTAACACTAGACAATCCTAGCCTCCTGGTCAGCATCAAAGAGTACAACATCCAGTGGTTTACTCTCCACTTCTCATCAAGTGTCCAGATGAGAGAAGTGAGGATTAGGGGTGATCACTTACACAGTGTTCATCTCTTTCATTCCTCTAGATATCTGGCATTCTATCATCAAATTGTATTAGCTTCGTCCCTTGCAGATTTACCTTCACCAAACTGCATTTGATCCATGAGCTTCCTTGGTTTTCCTTTTTAAATCAGTCATTTCAAGAAACAGCCATTTGGAATTTAAAAATGCATTTATTACAAAAGGACCGAAGATATAAATACAGCAAATACTTAATTAGTATCTATAGTGTACCACACAGAGTGCTGAGTCCTTGAAGAAATTGTAGTTCCTATAATCACCAATGGAACTTGCTGTGCGGTGGGAAAAATGTGATCTGAGAGCACAGAGGAGAAAATGACTGATTTTTGTCTGAGAAAATTAAAGAAACTTCATTGAGAAGATAATATTTCATTTGGGTTTGGAAGCCTGTGTAGTTGTTTTATAGGGAAAGATGGTTGGGAGTATAGAAGAAAATTTGGGCAAATGATGGAGCATGTTTAAAGACATATTATCTCATGGAAGAGCCAGGAGAAGGAGAGAAATTCAGAGTATTAGGAGCATATGATATTAAAGGACAGGGCTGAAAAGATCAATACAGCCAGATAGTGAGGGCCTTTGTAGATTATGCTAAGGAGTCTGGGTTTCATCCCAGTTACTAGAAGATATTCCAGAGAGAAATAAATGATAGAGAAGCTGTTCAGTGAGAGAGAAAGGAGCTTTGTTGAAGCTAGGAGGATAGATGTAAACCTGTACTGTTTGATTCAAGAGGCAATTCTTTGATGACATTTATTTGTAGATTATATTTTTATGGTTTATTAAAAAGCAAGAGCATTATTTATTATATCACCAGTTCATCTAAAGTCTTATGTAAAGCATTGCATTGTTGAACTACTTTGCTAAGAAAAACTTTGTTTCAACTGAGGAGCTGGGTCAGAATTAAGTTTAAGGCTCAATCATTGAGATCATTTAGAGATTTATTTAGGACATTTTCTATGCCCTCATTTCTTATTCAAATTTTACTGCATTATATAATTGTGTGAATCTTTGACTGCAAACTGCTTTTTTATAAAAATGAAGTAGTGTTTAAATAAATGCAAGTACAAATAAAATAATATCTATAATATATATGCATACAAATAGTTAAAATTTGCTTATTTTTGGTTAGTGAGAACATTTTTCTAGTTCTGGACCTCTCAGAAATATCAAACCAATGGTTTTCAAATAGGATATTTCATGTGGAAACTGGATCCTAATTATCAACATGGAGACATATTAGCATGGAGATAGCTAAAATCTGTATGTGTGATTTTAAATAATTTTTGAGAAATAAGTACTTAAATGTTTACATTTATTTATTTTGTTTATTTATTTTTAATAATAGTGCTTGCAAACTTTTGACCTAACAACTCTTCCCAGAAATCTAGAAGAATGTGTTTAATATAAGCTGGTTTATACCAATCTATTATTTTCTTCAGCTTATTTGAAAAATAGATTGCTTATACTATGGCCTGAAATCTTACCTATGTTTCCTCCAGGGCACTGATGCAAAACACTATGCAAAATATAATAAGAAATTTTGTTTTCTTATTTTGAATGATAGGAAGGTGAATGAAAAGGATCATGTACATACACTATTTGGTAACCTTATTGCTCTAATTAATTTTTTCCCCTCGTTTTATGTGTTCAGTTAATATTTTTCTTAAAGATTATGAATCATTACTTTATGGAGAGAGCTTGACTTGACTTTCATGATTAGGTTAAATTCACCTTATTATATGCTTTTATAGCATTTTTGTACAAATGCCTCTTTTGTAGTATATATGACAGTTATAAGTTTACATTCATTTATATGATCTTTTGTTTGACATCTGTCCCCTTCAAAAGACTATAGTCCCTAGGGAGCCTTTTTAATCTTATTGTTATATCTTTCACACTTAGCATATGCTTAACCCATAATGGAGGCTCAAGATAATGTTGACTTTGGAAATGTGTGGATAGACATATGTATAATGCATATGGTGGCACACTTTGCACATGCATGCATCAAAAATGATGAGAAAGTGTTCTGGCAGTCCTAGTCAGCTGGGGGCTAATTTTTCCACCTTTTTCTTGTTCCTTGGGGATATAAGTCTCTTCTTTTGACATATATGAGAAAAGATTATGTAGACTGTCTTATCTTTGTTTAAGATGCTTTTTACATGTAAAATAAAGGGGCTGTTCACATGCCACAGCTCACTGCTCAGAATTTTAAGGTGGGAAGTATTGACTGAGAGGAGAGCTAATTTTATGTATTGAAGGATAATGAAATAAGTCCTCTTCTGGCATATGCAGCATATTAGAAATAACTGAATGGCCATGGTGCTGAGATTTAAGAAAAGAGCTGGATGTTATGTAGCTTCTTTGACATATCTATTGTGTTTGGAATCATTGTGATGAAAACTTTTATTCATTTGACCTTCTTGGGCACCTACTCAACAGTGAGTCCTAACCACAGCCTGTCATGTTCCCTAGACTAGGAGTTACCCGTACCACTTATTCATGATACAGTTATGCTATATCAGAGGTAGTATGCATGACACAATGGAAAGAGTATAGGTTTTGGAGTTAGTGTGCCTGAATTCTAGATCTGGCAGGCTTCAGATTGATGAACCGATAGGCTCTGGACATATTTCTTATTTTCTTCAAATTTAATTTCTTCATTTCAAAAATTTTGATAATAACACTTACTTTGCACCAGTTATTAAAAGAGCAAATGTCTGTAAAACATTTAATATTTCACTATTGTCAGTGTTTGCATGATTATATTATTTTTTTAGAAAAAATAATTATAAATTAATTGAAAAATATGCTAGTAATTTTTCATAGGTATCTTGGAAGTCTTGATAAACTATGCCAGAAAATAGAATGCTTAATTGAATGTGGAGCTATATTTAAAAACTATGAAACTCATATCTGACATTCTTAGTCAAATACTATCCAAGCAAAGGGTGGAAGCCATGCTGAGTAGCAACATTTGAGAAAGGGATGAGGGAGAGTAGCTCCTACGTCTCTGTTACAGAGCAATGTTTTCCCACCTTAAACACTTGGTATACCACCTGTGTGCTAGCCACCCAGGTGTCACGAGGAGCAAAGACAATCCTGCCTCTAGGTACATTGCTTTCAGTGGGCAAAGTCTGCATTTCTCCTGAAACGTGGACTCTACTTTCATAGTAGTGATGATGCTAGAATTATTTGACTGAAGCCCAGCAAATTTCATGCATTTAATGGTAACAAGATAGTCCTTTCCTGTCCTTTGCATTCCATCCTAAACAACTGAGTAAAACAAACTGACTACTAAGATAAGAGCTAGGAAGCAGATGTGTGGTAGTTTCTCTGGTACATTCATTTTGTTTGGAGTCATTGCAGTGCATTTTCTTTCACTGAAAAAAAAAATGACTCATATCTTCTCCTTAGTGCTTTAGTTCATGTGCCAAATTCCCCAGAGACTTTTCCCATTAAAAAAAATACATTGTAACAGATGTGGTTCCATAGTGTAGAGGTTAGCAAATCTGATTTACACACAGAAGGTCCTGGGTTCACTCCCCTGTGGAGCCACGGTCCATGATCTATGGCCATGCCACCCTGAACAAGCCTGATGTCTGATCTTGGAAGCTAAGCAGGGTTGGGCCTGGTTAGTACTTGGATGGGAAGACCAGATGCTGTAGGTATAAATAATAATAAAAAATAGCATGTAGCAAAAGATATTACTATGTGTTAGACCTTAATGTTTTATTTGGTGCTTTTGTTACCTTTGTTCTCACTTTAGGTGTGTTAAGTCTATATTCCTGACAAAAGTATCCACAAATAAAAGAATACAACCTGTGTCATGGAGCTATATATATTCTCTATATCCCTGTGTATTCACTCATAGTGTTTTTTAATATATCAAGTTAACACTTCTGATGGCTATTAAAATGACATGAATTATATAAGATAAATTGAAGTAAAATGAAATCCAGAACTAATGGCTCCTATACATGATGACAGGAATTGCCTACCCTATTTTAGAAAGCTCACCTAATCTTCAAGGTCCAGATCAAATGCCACCAACCTTAAAAATCCTTCTCTATCCTCAATAAACAGATCTCTATCCCCCTCCCAGCCCCCTTGTGATTTCCTAGCTCATGTGTTTTCTTTTTTTTCTGCATCATTCATTTGGCACTCATTTTCCATTCCACACTGTTGGTTACTTTGTTTTGTGTTTATGTAAAAGTATATGGTAACCTGCTTAAGAACTAGGACCTTTTTTATTTTTTACCTGAGTCTCTGAGTTTTTCATTCTGCTCAGCACAATAGTAATATAAAAAGTATTTATTGCGTGATGACATTTCTTTCTGTATTGTTGATTAATCAACAGTGGATTCAGCATTCTGTGCTGGGGATATGATGTGCACAAGGTAGATGTAGTCTTTGACTTTGATTAGAAATAATTACCCCAAGTTTTCCTTCTTCCTCCTTCTATGACTATACATTGGGAGGTAGAGTGGGAGAATGTAAGAGATTGGAAGGGAAAGGAATATGTGGTAATTAGGAGAAACAGGAGTTCGTTGGAAAGTGCATATATTGCCCCATTCTCATTTTCACAGTGAAATTTTAGAAGTTAAAAGCATTAGTTCTGGAGTAAGCCTCCTGCCTGTGTTCAAATTCCCACTCTCTTGCCTTTCTGGGTGACCTGGAAATAATTTAATCTCACTGAAGCTCAGTTTCTATTAATAAAGTCTGCCACATCAAGTTAGGTAATGCTGGGTGCGGAGCTGACAGTATGTGCTTAATCAGTGTTGGCGGTTATTAATCTTATTATTATTTTTAGCTGCTGTTATCTTTACATACATAACTCTAAGGAAGGCCATGTCCAGGACTGTTTGAAATAGGGCAGAAACAGCCCAGCCTGGGAATTTGCTCAAAGGCTTCCTTTTTCAGATGGTATAGCTGGCTTCAGGCTTTCGAAACTCTGAAGGGTATGAGGGAACCTTTCATATCTGGATTTAATATGACAATTGTGAGCTTTCTGGTGCTCATCTCCTACTGGCAGTCCTCTTGCCCATAGTAAGCCTTACTAGAATGGGAGAATATGTGAAAAAGAAGAGAATTTCTTATCCTCTTTGACTTCTTGGTTGTAAGTTTACATAGATCTGAAGGAAAGAATCGTGTTTAATATTTTGTGGATTAAACATTCCTAGTTAAAACTTTGTTTTCTTCAATACTAACAAAAAAGATTTTCTCCCCCCTCCTACCCTCTCGTTAATAGGGTGCTGAGAAAATTTTGTCAATGAATGAATCAGGAGAACTGCAAGACCTCTTAACCAAAATTGAGGTAATAGTGCTTTTAGCAATTTATTTTAGTAATAAAAATGTTAAACATATTCTGATTGTAAATGAATTCTCCTAATTGAATTATTCTCATGTTTTTTACAAATCTGTAATGGGATATATGTTGCAGTTTTCATTTGATGTCACCCGCCTTTAAATTTGCTCCAGGTAGAGTGACTTTGGTTGTAGCTTCAACAACTTCATAGTATTAGATAAAAATTCCAGTCTGTTTTATTAGAGTCCAATTCTCTGTAATAAAGTCGATGTTGGTTAGGTGTTTCAAGATAACTGATTTATTTCAAATCAGTTATCTTAAATACATTAAAAAATTTTTATTTAAATTATTCTATTTTTCTCGTGGACCAGCTCATTTTTTCTAAAGATTATAGAAATTATTTGTCCGAAAGTACACATTTTAATTTTGTTCCTATACTAATAATTTAGAAAAATAGTTTTTCAGATATACAATCTACCTCATCAATATGCAGCCAGTAAATCCTTATCACCTCTCTGCTAAACTATATTTTATCAGTATATTTCTCTCTGTATGTAGGAAGATCATATATTTTATTGTTCAAACTAGGACAGTTGAAAGCGAAAGGGGCATAATAATAATTTTTCTGGGACAGCAAACATGAATCAGGATATTCCCAGGTGAACTAGGCAATCTGGTCATCTATATGCCCCTGCAAACTCTTCATGATTTAGTCTCCTTTGTTGGTCTTGTTTCCGATTCTCTACCATTCCTTCTACTTTGATTGGAAGAGAGAACTCTTTGTGGTTTGTTGCTACCTTTTTTGTTTTTGTTTTTGTGCATGCTATTCTGTCTGCCTAGGATATCATTGTTTCAACTCCCCATTTTCCTGTACCATCTTTGAGGCCTGTGTGCTGTATTACTTCTTCCCCAAATCATTCCTGATCTCTCCCACCTCTGAATTCCTGTAACCCTCTTTTTGTTGGGTGCTTATGAAAGTCTTTTGAATTTTGTATTTTTTGGATATTTGTTTCATGCCCCCAAATAACTACACGCTCCTTGGTTTTAGACATCATGTTTATTCAATTGTAACCTTGCCAGAAAGACAAACACAATGAAGATGTGCACATGATAGTCTAAAACTCTTTCATGTTGAAATCTGTATGGTTGGAGTTATCTTTCCTTTTGTACTTATACTCCAATCTCACTATTTTGGGTTAATGTGTATCTTTTTATTTAAGTGATTTAACTTGGTTAACATGTATTGCTATTTTATGTGCACATTTTTAATTTATGTAAATGATATCATAGAATATATCTAATTTTATTTCAAATTATTTTCTCTAGGCACTGTTTTTAGGTAACAGCTATATTGCTATGTGAACATTTAACTATTTCTTCTAATTGCTGTATACTTCTCATGATAACACTGTTCAATAGAAATTTCTTTGATGATGGAGATATTTTGTATCAGTTCTATCCAAAATAGCCACTGGCTGCATGTGGCTATTAAGCACTTAAAGTGTGGCTAACATGACTGAGGATCTAAATTTTTAATTTAATTTAATTTTTTTTTTACTTAAATTTAAATTCAAGTAGCCACATGTGGCTAGTGGCTCCTATTTTAGACAGTGCAACTCCATGAAGCCCATCCACTTTTTTACCTACCCACATTTCCACTGATGGACATTCAGCTGTTCTCCATCTCCTTCTACCAAACAAATAGTGCTGCAAGGAACAGGACTGAATATGTCTTTTATAGATTTCTCTAGACGTAGAAATTGCTGGGTCAGAGCTTATGCATATACTTAGTTTTCCAGGAAGTGCCAGATAGCTGTCCAGAATGGTTTCACCACTCAACACCCCCTCTTATATAGAAAGAGATTTCGTATGTTCCCATATTCCTGACAATTATGTTACTTTGTTCTCTAATTTACTGTTGTCTAATTTTTACCGCAGTAGTAGGTATAAAGATATATTGTTTTAATGATTTTTGTTTTTATGATTACCATTGAGTTTGGACATTTCATTGTATGCTTGTTAGATTCTTCTTCTGTAAATTGTGTATTCTTAGACCTTGCTCATTACATGTCTGGAAATGCCTTTTTCTTGATTTTCTTTCTATATTCTACATATTAATTTTTTTGTTGATTTTAGTCATCACAATATTTCCTTTCGTCTTCTTTTGGCTTCTTTAATGGTGTTAGTCACCCAGTGGAAATCCTGTAATATAATCAAAGCCATCATTATTTTTTAATATTTTGTGCTTTTGAACTTTTATCACATCTAGGTCATATAAAATCCGATTTCATTTTCTTACATATGGTAGACTAACTTTCTAACATCATCTACTAAATAATCTTTTATTTCTTTATTGCTTTGTTGTGCCAATTTTATATTATAGTAAATCCTCATATATACCCAGGTCTTTGCCTGAGCTCTCTAGTAAGTTTCTTATACCAATATCATACAATTATTGCTGTGGTTTAGTAGCAGCTTTTAGATTCTTATAGGGTGAACTCTCTCATTAATCTTTTTAAAGATTAATTATTGACTTAGATATTTATGAACTTTTATTCCTTTGAGTCTATAATTCTTTAATTTTGCAACTTGATTAACACCACCATGCTATTTTAACCTACCTTTTTCTCTTTCTCAGCTCAAATAATTTTGGAAAGAAAATTTTGTTCTCTCATTAAGTCTCCATTCTCCCAATGGCATAAATAAGGCATGGACATTTAATACTATTCTTAATGTTGAAAAGAATGACATGATACTGGCTTCTAATGTTATAAGAGTTGGAAAGTGCTATAACTCTGTTGGGCTGATTTGCTTATATAATGAAACCGTTAAGAGAATTTGAAGGTATCCAAAAAAGCCCTGAACTTTGTGAATGAGACTGGCATTTAAGGCAAAATAATCCAAGTCAAGAGACTGGCCCTGGAGAATCATTTGGAGGAGCCACACAAAGTAGAAAAGAGATGTAAGACTCAGATCTATTTCATTCTTCTGGTTAGCTTTTGTCAATGGAGCAGGAGTTAAATATTTATGAGGTAGAAAACAATGGAGTTCTTACTATTTAGCAAGTAATCTTGGTATTTTGTGTAATAAGTAATTGAAACCTCACAACAACTCTGCAAGGTGGGTTCTATTATTATCCCTATTTTATAGATAAGGGAATGGAGGCACAGAGGATTGAATCATTTGCTCAAGGCCCTACAGACAGTGTTTTGTTCATGATTCTAACCAGCCTGACTTCAAAGACCATGATCTTAACGATGTATTTTTGCTGCCATCATCTTTGAATTAAGTGGCATGTTGGTGTCTAGAAGTCTGACCATATATGGCAGGCCCCAAGGCCCAGGTGAAAAGTTTACTGTGAGGTAGGCAGAGCATTAGGTCCAGGGAACAAATTGGATTTTAAAATTGGGCTCTGATGTTAGTGAGAGATCGTGAAAAGTGGGCAAATTGGTGATAACTTTAGAGAGATACCATACAATCCTACCAAATTCTAATCTGCTGTTACTTGGGTACTATATAGTAGGCTATGATTGCTTTGTTCCTCATAATTCAGGCCCCACTTTTCAGCAGTTATCCCAGATGATGGTAAGGAAAAAGGTTAGCAGTTGCAGTTGAACCATCAGAAGTGGTGTCAGCAAATAATTTCAATTTTTCTAATCCAAGAATCTTAGCATACATCCTGCCCAAGTGAAAATTACTCTGGGAAGCTGAGTGGGTCTGATTTTTTGATGAAGATTGTCAGTGGCCTCAAACATGAGGAGCTGGCCAAAAGCTGTAGAAACAAGTGAAATACAGCAGTAGCTGGTATGAGATGGTTTTGATAAGGCTAGCTGCCCCAATGGGGGCTTTGTTTTTAAGACAGTTTGCAAGGGATTCTCTCAATAGAATATGAGCCCCATGTAGACACAGATTCTTGTCTGTTTTGTTCTGTTCTTTATCTATAGTTCCTGGAACAAGGATTGGCAAATAATGAGTACTAAATATTTTTAAACTGAGTACTTTTTCACCCAGGTTTTTTTGTTTTGTTTTTTTTTTTGTTTTGTTTTGTTTTGTTTTGTTTGAGAAGGCCAAGCAATTAATTGATGAAAAAAAAAGATAAAAATTTATTATTTTATGTGAAAGAGGGCTTAGGTGAAAAGTATGAATAAAAAATTATTTTGGGTAAAATTTATTTATATTTATGTATTTATTTATATTAATAAACAAGCTAAAGATTAGAAGCAAAGAGGGGAGAAAGGATTTCCCTAAAGCAAATACCAAGATAAATAGCTGATCTTGCTGGTGTTCACACAGAGGAAGCAGGGGAACCTGACATGTATTAACGAATATCTTGTTATGGCAGGTACTAAATTGAAGTTCTCAGATGGTAGAGAAGCTGTAAGTAAACTTTTGCTTTCCTCTTTTTTTTAAGGATATGAGCAAACATTTTAGTGTCATTTCTAGTGAGATTGCCAGCAGTGTCCAGTTTTTGCACTTTTTTTTTTTCCCCAATAAAGCCTAATTCTTCCCTGAGGGCTAGTGACTACTTATTTGTTGTTCTTGAGGAACAGAGATAAGATGCCCACCTACACAGGCTTTCTGTATAGGGCTTTGGAGCTGACTGTAAAAGGCTTTGTAGCTGCCAGAGTTTGTCCTGACCCATTCTGGGTGATGGCACCTCTCAGCAGGGGGATGGCTACAGCATGTTCAGAGATTACAGCCTTAGAGCACCACCTACCCACTGGAGAAATCTAGCCATGTGCTCAGTCTGCCTCTCACTGAAATATAAATATCTATTTAAATAAATTTATGGCAGTACATCTCATTGAGTTCAAGAATCAGACTCATACATTCAGGCTTATACATTTAGTATCATAAGCTACACATTTCTTATGTATCTGCATTTTGTTAGTGGCTTCTTTGTCAACTCTGCAAATTAGAGGGTGCTAGAAACTCTAATTATCAAGTAAGATTTTGTTTATTATCAGCTTGTTGAGACAGAGAGATGTGTATTAGGCTCTTAACAAGCATTTGCTGAATTAAATGGCTGAATATAGTTTAAAACAAAATATACAGACAAAGTCAAACATTCAGAGATGATTATATATTGTGTGCACTCTGACAGTTTTTTACGTGAATTAAGTCTGCTTTATATACAATCTGAATAATGGAATTTATGGTTACAGAAACTCAGATAATTTCCTTACTCTTTTGTAGAATACTTAATAAAAGACTTTCAAGCTCTTCTGAAATAGGATTAGATGATCTGAGGTTAAGAATAAGAAGTACATTTATTTCCTGATCTTGAAGAAGACATTGAAGACTTTCGATTTTGGCATCCTAGTTCTATATTAAATAACAGAAAAAAATCCTCTATATTTCTGAAATTTGAGTTCTTGCTACAAAGAAATACCTGTGATTATCGTTTATAAAGTCCACCCTTGTATCCTTGTCTCTTGGACCTTTGTTAAAGATTTGGGAGTTATTGGGTGCTTCAGTGCAGATGAATGCAGTATGGAGTGAACCTACTCAAAGCTCTAAGGGTGAGGCTAAGAGCTATTATTAAGAGAACAAGGATCTGGTTCACTGCTATATCCCAATGTCTTGTGCAGTGCCTAGCAAGTGGACACTTAATACATATTTGTGAGATGAATGAATAAGCCTCAACCACTGAATATTTTTCAGAAGTCCTTCACCAAGAATATGTGAAGAAAGAGATGAAAATAAGGCTAATTTTTTATTCTTTTTTTTCTTGAATTCCATTCCAAAGAGGAATGCCTCAACATAAACCGCTATCAGAGAGACAACATTCTATAGATTTAGTACTCAGTGTGCTATTCTCAACCAAGTCTGCGTGGTTTCTTATTTTGTCAGGCACCAGGACACAGAAGAGCTGCCCTAGATTTCTTAGTTGCTTGAAGGTCAAAGTTCTGTAGTTGACCTCTTCAAGGAAAATGGAAGTCTGCTTTGCTGCTAATAATAATGACTGTTGTTAACTTGTTATTCCTCCTTTCTTCACACTGGCACTTTATCTGAGTTTTGGGGAATTCCATAGCTCATTTTGCATTTTGCCCTAGGGAAAAAGTGTTGTTCTTAGGACACAGGAGCATTTAATACAAGTCTGCTTTTTTTTCTTTGTAAAGAATCTTTAAGCTAAAAGCAGAGTTCTAATGTAACAAAAGTACTCTTTGAAGGAGATAGCTAGAAATGACTGAATCGTTAATTTTTATTAGAAGAATAAATGAAATAGATTGTACTGGATGACGTAACTGAAATGGAATTCCTAGAGAATAATGAATCAGTGGAAGAGCTTTAGTGGGTGGCCTCAAGACCCATTCCCACCCCACCCCCACCTCTGCTTTAGTCACAGCATTTATCCTCTTCACTGTTTTACGTTCGGAAATCCTACATAATATATTATTTGGGAAACAAATGGATGTAAATAAAAGTTGAAACTACTGTTGAAGAGGAAAGACCATGTATTTGCTCTTGAAGAGAGTTCTCCAATACTCAGTTTTCTAATTCCCCTGTGACCTGAACATTTTCTTTACTCATTAAAAGGCTTTGTTTCCTTATTTGTAAAATGAGGTAACCTTTATTATATCAGGTTGATGTAAGAATTGGCGATAGACTCTACAGGTTTTCCTTTTCTAAATTTATAGCTGAAACAGTTAATTTTTTTTTCTTGAGAATAAAAGTAGCCTCATAATCTTTCCAACACTGCTCCAAGACATCAGCACTGACACATGAATTAAACACATTTACTCTCCCTTTCTTACTGCGGAAACACCTTAAACCAAAAGACTAAGTACAAAAGTGGTGTTTAAATAAAATAGCTTTAAGAATGTTGAAAAATGGCTGTGTTATATGACCACAAGCAATTTAGCTTGAGCCAACAGTTAAAAAAATCCCTTCACATAGGATTTATTAATAAAATAATAGCTAACAATGAGTAACCTTATTGAATAGTTACTATGTGCTAGGCAATATTCTATTTATTTTATATGAATTAATTCATCAAATCCTATTAACAACCCTTTGAGTAAAAAAGATAGATCTTATAACAGCATTGTATAAATTCTGAGGACTTTATTTTAGAATGGCCTTTGGTCCATTTGTGATTCTCTTTAAAAATGACAATTTAACTTTTAGTTTTATATGTTAATTTTAAGAAATTTATTTGTTCTGACTTGTGTATAAACTATTAAGAAACAGCAGACTCTTGGTATTTTGGCCCTTTGAAAGTAATCTGTGTCAGTTCTTTTGCAGGCCAAAGTTGTAAAATAATTTTTAATTTTGTCGAGTTACCAGTTTAAATTCTGTGCGCTATGAGCCTAGTGTTTGCAGTTTGTGGCCTACCTTGTGAATGAGCCTAAGAACGGCCTAACACTCAAAATCATTCCAGTTTTGTTGTTTGCTTGTCATCACAAATTTCTATTTGTACTATTCAAGAATTTGGTCATTCACAGATGTCTTGGGTTATATAGCAGGACTTAATATTTGGCCAGTGTGCACAGGTGCAGCTGTACTAGTTATTGAAAATATTGAAAAATGTTTGCACTGATTGTTAAAGTAATTTATACTGGTTGGTAAATAGCTGCTGTCTCAAGACACTCAAGCATCTCTCCTCTTTTCTATTAGCAGCTCTCCTATAAGGGTTGCTAGATAAAATATAGGATGCTGACTTACATTAAACCTCAGATAAATTATGAGTAAGTTTTTAGTTTAAGTATGTCCCATTAAATATTTGGCATGTACTTATTCAAAATATTATATGTTTTCTATCGAAATTCAAATATAATTGGGCATTCCATATATTTATTTTCAAAGTTTGACAATCCTGTTTTACTTGGAATCCAGTCATATTCACAATCCAGCACTAATGAGTGAGTCCTGGGCTCAGGGGTGCTGCAGATCCTTTCTCTGGGACCTAGGCCAGCCCAGCATCTGTTCTGACTAGGTGGTGCTCTTGCTGTGCAAGTCATTAAATATTTTTTAATACAACATTTTGGCATAATCTTTCTAAAATTTGATGAATACACCATTACTTAACTAATTTTCTTATATTCTCTTTTAAACTACACTTTTTCTATCATTGGGTTTACTTTTACTCAAAGTTTTTTTCTAAAGACATTTTAATATTATGAAAAATTATAAGTCCAATATACCATTTTTTGGGATCAATTCTTGCACAAAGAAATAACATAAACCATCTACAAAGTAACTGAATTTCCACACACACTAAAACTTTTTTGAAGAGCTTTGAGCCTCTACAGACTTGACAAAGTTTCTTGTTTGTGTCATTAATATTAGAAGCCATTACTTTCCATCAAAGTAATTCTCTGCCACTAAAAATGAGATATTACATAGATTTTGCCATCTTGATATGATAGCTAAGTCAAACTATAATTGCAAATGAATCCCACTATCTACAGAAAATGCATATCTCAAAAGTAGTTGGGACTATATAAAGTTTAAGGCAATTATGTCCTTAATGTTTGTTTTCCAAAATACATCCCACAGGTAATAACTATGATAGAATTATAGAATTATAATTGTTTACTGGGAAAAAAGTTTATAGTTGCATGTGCTAAGGAAAGGATAGGTTAAATCCAGTTAATCAGGTTCCTTTTCTGTTGAATTTTTTGGAGACTTAGTATGTGTGATGTGAATCTCCAGGAAAAAGTCATATGTATGTATAAGTATGTAAAGCATGTTTTAGTATGTGTGTATATGGATCCATATTTCCCAGCCTTATTTTTAGCCGTTACCTTGAAAGCTGTGCTTTCAAACATTGCCGCAAATTCCTATTTTGCAAGTCAGAAGCTTGATATTCACTCACTTTTCTCTTTGTATTCATTTATAATGGCTCCTAATCTTCTACTAGCTGATCGATACCACTAGTGGACTCCGGCAAAGGTTACATGCTCAAAAAAGCAAAAAAGAATGTGTATAAATTATTTTCAAAACATTATCCTGAACACATTGCCTAGTTGTTTTATTCTTATTAGAATACTTTATCTTTATTTGAGGTAGAAAGGCTGAGAGCTACTGTGTGAAGTTTTATAGACTTAGGTAAATATCTTAAGGTTTTAATACTTATTTCTTTAAATACAAAATGAGAAAAAAGTTGCTTGAATTGTCTACTTTATAGAAAGTGTTTGTGCGAAGAGTAGGGTGAGGGAAGATTCTATATAATAATGCATTTGAAAGTGCTTTTTAAAAACAAAGCACTATTCAAATGTGAGTTATAACAATAGATCTTTAGTTGATATTGGCTGTTCCACATTTCAGTCTTTAATTTTCTGATTTTCCAGATTCACTATTACTGATACTATTTTACAAACAAAAGACATAAAACTGTTAAGAGATAATAGAAAGTTACTGTATTTTTCTTTAATGAAAATCATCTCCTGAATTTTTTTGGTTTGTAAATATGTGTTTCCACATGATGCAGTTCTTGAAGTGTGTAGCCTTTGATGTAAAATGCAC
The DNA here is from genome assembly GCA_004027375.1 of Macroglossus sobrinus. Classification (NCBI taxonomy): domain Eukaryota; kingdom Metazoa; phylum Chordata; class Mammalia; order Chiroptera; family Pteropodidae; genus Macroglossus; species Macroglossus sobrinus. The sequence goes on along the minus strand of PVKZ01002546.1, from coordinate 59,136 downwards.
CAGACTTGACAAATGGAAATTATACTACTGATGGCCATCAATGGTTCAATGAAGAAAGCTTTAGCTAGCTTCTCCCTTGAGTCTAATGTATATTAATGGTAAGTGATTCCAGACCATAGCCATATTATGCCAATATTATTTTTATGACCATCAACATATAGAAAAACAGGAAGGCTGATTTAGTTGTTCATGCTAACACATTTTCTATTCTCTCTTTTCCCCCTTGCTACCCAATACAGAGAGTGCAGCATCCACATGAGTGTTCCTCCTGTGGAGGCTTTGGCTTTCTTCCATGCTCCGTGTGCCATGGGAGCAAGATGTCAGTGTTTCGAAACTGCTTTACAGACTCTTTCAAAGCCCTGAGGTGTACAGCTTGCAACGAGAATGGTCTTCAGCGGTGTAAGAGTTGTGTAGGTTAGGGAAAGCTTCCACCCAGGGAAAGCTTCATTTTGTTAATTGAAGGCAATATTTTCGTTTATATCTTTTTTTTTTACTTGTCATGTTTATGGATTAATCAATAAACTTTGTTTATTACAATTGCTTTTGTTTTGAATTTTTGCTGTGACCATTTTTATTACTTTATTAAATTAAAAAAAATGTTTACGTAACAACTACTATGTGCCAAGCTCTGTGCTAGACCCTGGTTTCTAATTGGAATTACCCAGTACCATTCCAAAATATCCAAAGTACGACTCCTCAGATATGTTTGATCTTCAAAAGGAAAGACAAAGCATTTCCAACAGTGCCTATTTTAGCATTACCCTGTTGTCTAGATGAGTTAATTCAACTCTCTAGATGTATAACAAATTTTGTGTGTGTGTGTCTCAGTTGCAGGGAAGAAGAGAGCTCTGGAAAGTGAGAAAGAATATGATTATATTTATTCTTAGACAGTAGAATTTTTTTAATCTGTAAAAGTCTTGGAGCTGATGATGTTAATGATAAATAATTAATGTTATCAGGTAGATTTCTTGGTGCCAGAAGAAATCATCTGGATTTCAGAAGCTGCCAGAAGACTTATCTGGATTTTTTTTTTTTTTTTTTTTAGCATCTGCTTTGTGCTATTGTCACAGAAAGCTCTTCAAAAGGGCTTTTAAGTGCTATTATTGTCCTCTTGAGCTGGACACAGTAAGTGACAATAGCAAAGTGGATAAAAAGAAAATTTGCTATAATTATCGGCTGACGCCTACCTCTGATGAACTTATTTACTGAGGATTTAATAAATCACCTTCACAATATTTATGATAAGGTCATCAAAATATCATATACTTTGGTTTTGTAAAAAGCTATAAATATTTACCAAATACTTTCTAATCAGTCAAGTACAGTATAAGTTATAATTTCTGCTTTTATAGAATTTACCCTCTAAGAAGGAAGAAGTAAACAAATAGCTATAAGCAGAATGAGGCTTTAAATACAAAATGAAACAGTGTGCTATGGAGACATATAGATGAGTTAGGGAATGGTAAGAAAAGACTTTGTTGAGCAACTTATATTTAAACTGAGATGTGAAGGGTAATTTGAAGATGTTAGTCAAAGAGCAAGAAGAAGAATGCTTCCAGTAAAGGAAAAGCATATGTGTAGACTCTGAGTTCAGAAAAAAGTAGTATGTTTGAGGAACTATAAGAAATCTAATATGGAGAGTTACAGTCTGGTGATAGAGGAACAGTTTATAGAAAACGAACCCTACTGCTAACAACACATGTATCTTGACCAAAATAGTAAAAAAATAACTGTTCAAGTCATTGAAAAGCAACTAAAATTAGAAAAGAACAGGAAGGCATTCAATCACTAGATGAAGGGAAATAAAATGAACCCCGCATTTATCTAGCTTATCATCTGAGAACACTTCCTTGTTTGCACTGAATATAGCTCATAAAGAAAGTGTAAACTTACCAATTTGGGGGCTGCAATGTGCCTGGAATTGAATAAAAAAATTCTAAGAAATGAGAGGACCAAGGAGAGGGGAGAATCTATATCTGTTCACTAATTCTACTCAAATCATTGGCTGATTCCTAACTTACATGTGCAGAGTAATATCCTGGAACCAATCCCAGTGTGTAGGGAGGTTTCTCCACAATACCAAGCAAGTCTCTGACACCAGCTGGGTATTCTATAATTCAATTCAGCTCTGACACTATCTATCTGAAGATAGTGTCAAATCCCACAGGATAAGGACTCCTTCTCCACACACTGCCTAGGTTGTTATCTATGCTTTTGACCAACTGATTATAGATCACGACTCCCTCCTTTTGTTGGATTAATTTTCTAGAGGTGCTCCCAGAACTCAGAGAAACATTTTACCTACTAGGTCACTGGTTTATTATAAACAGATATGATTCAGGAACAGCCAGATGGAAGAGATGCCTAGGGTAAGGTATGGGAAAAGAGTATGGAACTTTCATGTCCTTTCCAGGCTTTCCATTCTCCTTGCATTTCCTTATGTTCACCAACCTGGAAGCTCTTAGAACATTTTTCTTTGGGATTTTTGTGGAGGCTTCCTTACATTGGTATGGTTGAATAAATTGTTGCCCATTGGCTGTTGATTCAACCTCCAGTCTCTCTCCCATCCTCAGAGATCAGAGTGGTACTGCAAATATTAACTGGCTAATCACTAGCCCCCATCCTTAGATGAGTTCCAAAAGCTATCTCATAACATAACAAAAGACATGTTTATGTTTTCATCTCTTAGGAAATTCTAAGCATTTTAGGAGTTTTGTGCTAGAAAAGAAAATGAAGACCAAACATATATTTCTTTTTATAAATCACAGTTGTACAGAAGAAGGAAGTAGCTAAGAGGCCAAAGTTTGAATAGAGGTTTCAGTCACTGCCCACATTGCAAAGTCAGTGTTTGGAGTTCGAGTGGTAAATACATAAATATTCCCTTGAAATCTCAGAAGGGGCCTATAATTAACGTAAGGCCAGAAATTAAGGGTTATGTGGTAGAGCTAAGGGAAAAAACAAAGCCAGCTTGGCCTTAGAAGGCCTAAAATCAAACTTTTATGGTTATGTTTTAGTATTTGATGACTTGTTAGAACAAAACTCAACACTTGAATAAGGGATAGAAAGAAACTCATTGAATATGAAAATCTACAGCTAACATAATACTTAATGGCAAAATATTAAATACTTTCTTATGAGATCAAGAAGAGTGCATGAATGTTCATTTTCATCACTTCTGTTTGACATTGTGATGGAAGTCCGAGCTAGTAAAATAAGGCAAGAAAAAATGTCAAAGACTGGGAAAAAATGAAGCTCATTATTTGTAAATGACATGATTGGGATTTAGAAAAATCCAAAGGATTTATAAACTACTGAACTTCAAAGTAACGTTAAAATTATTGTATTCAAGGTCATCATACAAAAATTAGAAATGCAATACGCAAGCAAAAACCAATTAGCATATAAAACTATATGATATATAATACATTTTATAATAGTATCAGAAAACATCAAGTACATGAAATATATTTTACAAAAGATATGTAAGATTTCCACATTTAAAACTGCAGTATAGATTTTACTGAGAAATTATAGAAGATCCAAATATATGGAGAAATATACTATGTTTATAGTTGGAAGACAACATTTTAAAGATGTTTACAGTTTCAATATGATCTCAATTAAAGTTCCACAAACTGTTTTGTAGATTTGATCAATAATTCTAAATTTATATAGAAATGCAAATAATCTAGAGTATACAAGAACATTTTAAACAAGTAGAGTAAAATAAGTATAAACAAATCGATAAATGTAATTGAGTAGAGAATACAGAAATAGAGGCATACAATTAGGTCAAGTGAGTTTCAAAAGAGGTGCCAATTCAAGGCAATTGGTGATGGTTTCTAACAAATAGTTCCAGAAACTATTAGGTTCCTATATAGAAAAAAATGACTTTGAAAATGATTGCTGCTACTGCTATCACTGTTGCTACTGGCATCTAATGACTAACAACTAGGGATACTGTTACACATCCTACATAAAACAGAATAACTTTCTCCAAAAAAGAATTATCCAGTCCAAAATGTTGATAACATAAAGATTGAAAAACTCTGATTTAAATGTTAAAGCTGAACCAGAAAAAATATCTTCACAATATTAGGGTAGACAAAGATGTTTAAACAAGTCATACGATGCCTAACTATAAAAAATAATAAATTGTAGTTAAAGTTAAGAAATCTCCTCATTTAAAGACATAAAAAATAAAGACATTCTACATTTTTATAATGATTCTATAAAGGCATTATAAAAAAATAAAGACATTATAAAAAATAAAGTATCCCAGAAGCCACAACTGGGAAAAAAATATTTATGGTATAAGTATCTGCCAAAAGACTTACATCTGGGATATATAAAGAACTCTGAAAAATCAATAATAAAGAAAATCTAATTTAAAGAGTGGGCAAAAGACACTTTATAAAAAATACAGATGGGTGGCTAAAGACATAAGAAAAAATACATCATTAAGCATCAGAGAAATGCAAATTAAAACCACATGTGTTATTAGCACATATTTAGAATAGCTAACATTTTGAAAAGACTGAAAATGTAAGACATTGGTGTGGATGTGGAGCAACTGGAACTCTCATACATTGCTAATGAGAATGTTAAGTGGTACAACCACTTAGGAAAATCATTGTGATGATTTCTAATGCAGTTAAGCACACACTAATTGTGTGCTCAACAATTTTCTTTCTAGTTAATTATTCAAAAGAAATAAAAACATATGCCCACAATGTAGAAGAATTTCATGGAAGCAATATTCTTACTAGCTGAAAAGTGGCAAGATCTCAAATGCCCACTGAGAAGATATTTGATAAGGAAATTGTAGTATATTAATACAGGGGCACACAACTTAGTAATAAAAGGAAATAAGCTATTGATTCTAGCAATACCATGGGTGAATTTCAAAAATATTATGTAAATAAACTAAGCCAGACACAAAAGACATGTACTGTACAATTTCATTTATCTGAAGCTATAGAATAGAACAAAATTAATCTATAGAAAAGTTGCCTCACAGGGTAGACAGGCCAGGGGGAGAAAACTAAATATAAAGAGAACTAAGTCAGTGGTACAGGTTACAGCTAGTTGGGAGATTTCCCTCAAGAAAGGCAGGGAAGACTATGGCTTTCTTGCATCAATGAAGTGTTTCTCATCACAGTTCTAACATGGTTCTGAGATTCTATTAATCAGTAAGGTCTATCCTAAAATTTCCTGACTATGCAGGCCCTGGCTAAGTTTCTGCAAATCCAGCTATAGTCCCAATGTTCTTATCTGGAGTAGAATCTGCATGGAGAATTAAAACAGTACAAGGGATTCTCATTTTAGTCCCCATCTTGGACTATGGGCTTAGAGGACAAAAACTCTCTAACCTGAAATTATGTTTACAAGGAATTTGATTTTTTTCTATCCTGTATTCTTTTTTTTTTTTTTAATGCACTGGCATGGAATTAAAGTGTTATATTTTTTGCTGATTATTTGAGAGCCTAAAAGATCATTATGGAAGAGTAATGAAATTTAAAAAAAATCTCAGACATCTCAGAATTACAGGAATTCATAAGAGTAGTAGGCTCAGAAAACAAACTTATAATAGTTTATTTAAGCTTAAGTTTATGTTAATTTTCTGAAAGAACTTGATTTAGACACTTTACCTCTATCACAGTTTTATAAAATGTAAACAGGTGATAATTATATCTGCTACATTTATCTCACATTGTTGTTGTATGGGATTAATTAGAATCAATAGATACTTTAAAAATACAAGGCACTATGCAAAGGCATAGAATAATTTTATAATTACCATTAAAATTATGCACCAGCAATATATCTTTTTATTGACTGAATAAGGAAATGAAGTAATATTTACTGGACTCCTTCCATATGCTTGGTTTTTTAGAAGATATCTCATTTATCTTTGCAATACTGCGAATGAACTGTGTTGCACAACGATAAATAATTTTTCTTATGTTTTTTTATGTTAGCTTGCTGTATCGTAGGTGTCCATGTGAGCTGCCTTATTTCTGGTATAAAGTGGAAAATCAGTCAAGCACACAACAAACTCGTTTAAAGATGAACACCTGAATGAGCCATAGAGGTGGGATGAAAAGGAAAAGCCTATCCTGTGCTCCTGTGTTCTTAACAACTTCAGACATTCCTCTCAGCAGCTCTTCATTTTTTAAAAGCCAAGCAATGCTAGTTGCTGGCAAAGAGTACATAGTAATGTAATCAGTGCTAGGGTTGGTCCATGAATAAATTTCTAAAAGAAATTAAAGGGGGAGATCTTAAAAAATGACACATATCTAACAAATATAAATGAATATTTATTTTTTAATCTTCATGTCATCTCAAAGTCTTTTTTAAAAAAGATAAATTATTGGAATATTGATTAGAGTTTTGAAGTAATGTGAAAATTTAAAGATTTTTTTGGCAAGTAATCTGAATGTAATATTCTTTTTTAATTTGGGGGATTGTTTCTCCTGATCTCTTGTAGTTTCCTCACCATAATAACTTAACAGTAATTTTTTTTTCTTAGTGCTTAAATTGGGGAAGTTATTTTTAAGGCATTAAGCTTAGTTTTCATAAATAAATATCTTCTTCTTTGCTCTCATATGTAAACAGTCTATATAATATTTAGTTATAACAGATTATCTCACATAATTAAAATTAATATGTTATTTAGAGACAGTCTCTTTCTGTGTTTGGCTTGTTTCACTTAGCATAATGTCTCTTGCATGATAAAGAAGTTGAATGCATAGAAGCAGGGTGGAATGGTGATTCCTTGGGGGAAGAGAGTGGAGAAAATAAGGAGATGTTTGGCGAAGGGTACAAAGTTGTAATTACGTAGCATGAATTAAGTTTCAGAGATCAAACATCCAGCATGATGAGAATACTTGATAATACTGGACTGAATACTGGAAATTTACTAATACGCTAGATTTCAGGTGCTCTCACAACACACAAACACACAAAGTATGTGAGGAGATATATTAATTAGCTTGACTGTGGTAATCATTTCACTATGTACGTGTATACAAATTATTATGTCATACACCTTAAATATATAAAATTAATATTAAAAAGTAAACTAAAATAAACTTAAAAGAAGAAAAAGACGGTCTGATTGAACACGCTGCTGAGGCAGACATTGTTATACAGGTAGCGACTGCTGGGTATTCCTATCATGAAGTCCTTCCCTTCTGAGAACCACTGGCCTCTCTGGAAATTCTTTGAGGAGAGAAAAGTTTTTTTCAACTATGGAGAAGTACCCATACCTCAAACAATTCCCCTAGGAAAAGAAAGTGCACCTATTTTGATGAATTTTTTTAATTTTGACTTTATTGGGACCTTTTTGAACTTTTCAATTAAACCTAGCACAGAACACATTGGAACACGAAAAATGCATGATTTGGTGGCAAGATGACTTTGAATAATAATATAGCTTTTATAGAAAAATATAAGATGTCCTAAAAGCATTGCTTTATGTAGCTAACCTTTTTCTCTTTGCCACCTTATTAGAGGAATATCAATAAAAATGTTAACCAAATACCCCAAAATAGAGGTACATAGATCAATTAGAAAGCAAAATGTTTGTATCATCTGGAAAATAGTGTTAGGTGTAGAGCTTATTTATTACAACAAAGGAAAATGTTAATACTTGTGGAAAATCGTGGTCTTTTAAATGTTTTTCTTATAAATTGTTGGTTGCTTGGTCTATATTTTAATTTTGTATATTGTACTGGTTTGTACTCATTTGACAGATGAATAGATATTGTGAAGCCCAGAAAGCCCTAGGAGGAACGCTGGCACAAAATCTAAGACGCTGCTTCCTGGAAGACCAGATGCCTATTCAGTGCTCTAGAGTTTACATATTTGCTTTGACCTTTAGAGGTCTGTTTCGAGTGGTTTTCCTGCCTGCTGTAGATTTTACCCAGAGACAAAATTGTCAATATATTTTCTGTCGCATTTTTGTTTTATGGCTAGGAAATATTATAGCATACTTCATTCTTAGAAAAGAGAAATGTATCTGTTTTTCAGAACATTCTTCCCTGAGGTAAACTTGTCTGTAGTCTGAATTTTTTTCAGTAGTTGCTATGAATCCTTCGCTATTATAAGTTTGTGAATAGAGACTAGTAGCTTTGTTTCCTCTTCCTAACATCTTATCTTCCCATTTTCTTCTTCTTTTGTGTTTGCATATATAGAAAATTAGGGAAGATTTTTGAGCATTTTTATGAAGTAGAAACACTTCATCTCTGAATAAAATATTTAAATTTGTTAGTAATATTAATATGATAAGTAATTATAGAAAACTCCTAGAATTTCTGGCATCAGGAATAACCAACCATATGGCACTCAGCTCCCCCATGCACTGTGAGGGATACAAAGGTGAGCATAATACAGCTTGGTCTCCGTCGTGACTGGGGAGATGAGTTCTAGATAAACAAAACAAAAAGTCTGTCATGAAGATTATTGGTTATCAGATGTCTGATAAAGATATTAAATATTGTAAGATGCTCAAAAGGACAGAATATATAAATTTTGGAGGCTTCTTGGGAGACTTAGTTTAAAACAGCACCTATGAAATGAGCTGGGATTTCTATAGTAAAGAAATATGACTGGAAAGTCAAGGCCTGGCTATAGAATCAAGCAGGTAGAAAGCAAAGTGCTTAGCACAGTGTATGGAAGATGGCAAGCATTCATTACACATCTCAAATTATCCCAAAGATGATGATGATAAGTTATGTGTTACTTTGGTTTGGAGCACAGGCTGTGGGTTCTGATAACATGGTTTTGAATCCTAGTTCTGCCATTTATTAGCTGTGTGACTTTAGGCAAGTTTCTACCATTTTCTGTGCCTCAGTTTTATTATTTGTAAGATGGAGGGATGTTGGGGTGTTAAATTAATACACATATAATATTTCTTTCAGTACCTGATACATAAAATTAGAGATAGTTTGGGAATAGATTATAAAATGCTTTGAAAACACAGGACTTTTTTAATTCATCCTGTAAGCAATGAATATCTTTTTAGTCAAGTTGTTTATTCCATGAAACATTGTTTTGGGAAAAGAAAGTAATTATACATTAGAATAAGTGAGGAAGTTGGCTAATAATAAGTTAAGTGTGCAGCATAACCAACGATAGCATATGATGCTCTTTTTTTTTTTTTTTTGCATAATCAGAATATATGAGTCTGTGAACCAAGAGGTAGAAGAGTAAATTCTTTAACTATTACATATATTTTGGCTCAAAATATATTTTTCTTCTTGTCCCCATTATATTGGTTTACTGACATCTTAACATTCAAAGAAGTGCTTCCATCAGAAGCCAAAACAATGGTTTGTTGAACTGAAAGTTGAGACTTCTATAATGCCATTTTAGCTTCTGATGGCAACAGACCCACAGAAAAATAGTTACTGTTTGGCTGATTGATTGATTGATCATGTTTATCAATGGAAAATAGTATTGATGCTATGCAATGTGTTCAGGAAAGAGGACAGTGATAACAATGCTTCTGAAGACCTACTACCAAAGTGAGTGCAAAGTGTTGGATGAATCTTTTGATCGCCCAAATTATACCCATGAAATCACTGAACATAAACAAGAGACTGGATCAAGTGGTAATCTTTTAATCTTCATAAAGTCCTTGGCTGAATTATATGTTCTTTTTGCTCTATAATACAAGAGATGAAACCCCCTTCTTCAAAACAATATAAATATTCATAGACTTGTACACAACTACAACAACATGTATTAAAATGTGTATATGTAGAAGTGGTGAAAACTTACTTCATGATCTGAAGAAGTTATTACTTCTCTAAACAGAGGTAGGACAATCACAATTCAGATTACAAAAGAAAGTTTTTTGACATGACTTAGAATTTCCCACACATAGGCATCAGTCTACATTTAATTTTTTTTGGTCCTCAGAGAGAATTAATTCTCTTTTTGTTTGCCTAATTATCTTTGATGTCTTGTATGAAAAATGCAATGTGCATTCTCAACGTCACAGAGATGCTAACAGGGAGCAATGGATAAAACTCATTCGAATACTTTTTTGGAAGTTTATTGAAAAAGATTAGGACAGAATTAGAGAACTTTAGATAACAAAACAAAAACTAATTCCAAAACCTTTGCATATATGTTTTAAATAACATCAGAAGTGTACTTGTGATCTCTGTATTCTGATGCTGTTATTGTCTTCATACTAAAGCTTAATCACCAATATCCCAGCTCCTCCATTTTTCTCTCCAGGTGCTAGAAAGTTCAATGCTGCTCAGTAGAGGCATTACTTTCTAGCATACTCAAAATTGGCATGCCATAAACATAATGAATATAAAGTTGAATCATATAACATCTGACTTACTTTGGGAGTTTATTGTTGCATAAGTATGCTAATATCTTTCTTACTGGTTCAGAGTTCACTTTGCTATTTATCTTATACTAGTAATCATTTATCTGAAATCCAGGGAAATGCTGTAAAAGATATGCATCATTATTCAAATAAAAAAGATAGCTCTTAAAAAATAAAGAACTAGAATGCCATTATGTTGTGCTTCTTCCAACCTGGCTCAGTTTATGAAAGAAAAGTATCATACGATTTAAGTATTACTTGGTAGATTGTGCTATTGTTGACATCCCATTTAATGATTTTAAAAGAGATTTTAAACTGAATTATTCAGAGGTTTTTATGGGCTAAAATAATAATCCGATATATAAATATGAACAAAAATTCATGTCATATGTAAATATGATCCACGTTATATAATTTCTTTGACTGCATTTGTATGATACTGTTCCAAATAATTCTATCAATTCTTCCTTGGATAGGAAGTCTTAACACAAAGGCTACAGTATTTCTAGACTTCTGTGTGTGTGTGTGTGTGTGTGTGTGTGTGTGTGTGTGCATGGCAGTGTAGAGTATGAGTGCAAACATAAAATGGAAGGTTTGACATTCCGAGATCCAAATAAAACTCATATGATTAGATAATTAGACAGGGAAATTGATTGTAAGTTTTTAGTAAAATGTCTTCTTCTGAGACCTAATGTAGACATAGGCTTAATTTTGCAACTTTTGTTGCTTCTTATGTTTAGAGCTTGAGGGGTATGACGCTCTGACACTCTAACTCTGCTCTAAAAAACTTTTCTGAGAAGGTGACAGTCTCTTGCCATCACCTTTCATTGCTTCATGGCTTTTTTTTTTTTTTCTTTTTACTCTTTGCTCTCCTGCGAAGATTAGTTCACTACATGGGAATGGAAGTCTTTTGTTTTCTTTTATGCTTTCTTCCTCTTCAAACTATTGTCTTAAGAACAGCCAAGTGATGAACTAGAATGTTGCTGAAAATGTGCTGCTTAATGATATTTAGAAAATATACTAAACACTTCCCTAGTAATTTGAAAAAGTAAAGTCTTTAGAAAGTCACAGTCTGGATTTTTTGATAAGTAATCACATTTAAAATTTATGATATAAGATCTGCTTAAGTTGAAGGAAAAAATGATTTAAAAAATCAAAACATGTAATTAGTTCCGTAACTTCTTTTTTTTTTGAAATAGTGAACAATGAAGTTAAACAACACATTGGAAATTAAATATAATTGAAATAAAATGGTCTGTTTTTATTTTTCAGTCTTACAGACATTTTTTCAAACTGTTGTCGATATAGAAGATCTGGGTGAAATTCAGTAACATTATCATGGTCTGAAAGAGGGTTGTAAATGCTTGTGAAATATTTGTCCGTACTTTTCACAGCTTGACATACTGCATCCTGGAAGTCTGTTTTACTGTAGACATTGTTCTACCAAAAAAAAAAGTTAAGAAAATTACTGCCATTTGAAAAATTCTCACTTGAAACTATAGATGGGCTGTACCAACATAACATAACCAGCTGTCGGGTGTCCAATTCTGCTGAAATAATTTTATAATGACAGCCTTTGGTAATTACAAATCTATCATCACCAACATCTTCCAATCAACTATAAACTTTATCTCATCACTTTTATGAATTATAGCCAAGAGAATAATAAACTATCTGTAGACCTGTTATTTTAATGTGTGAAATTAATGATAGAATTCAATGCCTTTGGTTTCAAAGTGAAAAAGAGAGGTTCCACAGCTGACTTTCAAAGACATGCAAATTCAAGTTGGATGGGCCACCGAAGTGTGAATGAGAAACTTATTGCCTTTGGCCTGCTCATTTGAAGCCCTTTCCTAGCTGTGCACACTTTTTCCAAAACCATTCATCTGCTATTGAATTTCCTGCAAACATGCAGACACTTCAGCCTCATTGAACAGCCCACCCAATGCTTTATTTATTTTATTTCATTTATTTATACGGTGCCTATTTCTCCTAGTGCTCTGATGTGAACTTAATGCAAATTCAATATTCAAGGCAAATCTAGCAGTCAAAACTAGTTTTAATGAAAGCAAATACTAGAAAAGTATGGAAGAATGAGTCATCTGTTATTAGTTAAAGATTCTATAAGTAGGGGGCAATGAAGGTTCCAAAAATATTCCAAAAATAAAGACACTTTTGCCTTTGAAAACTTTTAGAGGGCACAATGGGGTTAGCAGTCACATACAAAGCAGTATATAGAAGAAAGGTAAAAGTGCTGAAGGCATCTGTTTGATGATGACTTATAACTATTGTCAAACTTAATTCCCATAGGCCTCTAGACATTTCAAAGAGAAATAATATGTAAAACCACAATGATTTTATACTTGTCTAAAAAGAAACACAAACACTATTTTGCAGGACTTCTGAGTTTAAAAACTTTTGAAAAGTTTAGGCACACTGAGTGAAAGTGATTAGACTCCAGATCATATAAGCAGAAGTATTATTTAAGATGAAAATGATGCAACTGAGAGCCTTGAATTTGATTTTAGAGTGACTAAGAATAAAGACTCTGGAGGACTATACATTTATAGCATATGAAAAGCAGTTAAAGTTGATAGTAGGTTTTAATAATCTTATCAAATATTGTACAATCAAAAACGGAAGTCACTCATGTATTCCACGCATAAGAGATTTAATAAATGGATTAAGGAGGTTCACAATTGTTGGAAGATCTAGGGTCAAGAAAGCTGACATTGAAGATCCCTGCCTGAAACATCAGAGGGATGGAAGCTGCCAGAGTTCTTAGGTATCTCCAGGAAGTTCCCATCAACACTCAGTCTTCAGTGCCGAAGCTGGTGGTTCTTGAGCTCCCTAGAAAATATTCTGGGTTTCACTTCTGTCCTCAATATCTGACTGCATTTTTTTCTGGAAAATAATGGTTCTTTACCAATCTCATGCAAATACCTTTCATTGGCAAGTTCTAACCCAGAACCATACAAAGAGAAGGACTGTGGGAAATAGAATGCAATTCTTACCTTTACAATCCTTACATGTAGTTTTGGATTAGACTTCATAGGGGATAGGGGTCATGGTACGTTGACAGTGAACGCTCCAGCCTAGTTTCTGAAGATAACTTCAGGGTGTATAGGAAATTGTGTTTCAGATATAAAAATCTGAAAAATATTGACAAAGTAAACACTAGAGAGAGAAATTAAACATTCAATTTACAAAGTATCTTATACTTGTGTTGGCAAAATATAGAATTCTGGAAGTCTAACTTCTGTGTGTTTAGTAAATTACTTTAAGAATGCCAGTTATTAAAAAATGTTACCTAAAATGACAATATGCTTTAAAATGGTTTAAATACAGCTTTCAGTGGTGGGCACATATTGACTATCTGCCCACTGAATAAACCAATAAATTCTTTGCTATGGAAATTTATGACAACCCTACTCCCCAAAGTCACATAATAAAGTCTTTGTTCACAGTTGATTTGGTTATGAGAAGGCATTTGGCTCAAGTGAAGCTGATAATTCTTCCTCCAGGAAATTGTAGGTGAGTCTGGGCTTCTTTTGAGCATACCATATCTAACCTTGGGAACTCTGAGTTAGCCACATTCTGCAGCTATGTGAACTGGGAAGCCAATCTATGGAGAAAGGGAAGAGACAGTCCAGAGTGAGGCAGGGTAAGAGGTATAGTGAAAGTTCTACAGTTTTCCAATTCCTTGTTGTCTCTTTTGGTGCCCTGAAATGTGGCTCTTGGATTCTATGAAATATCCCTGTTGTCTATATAGTAAACCTTATATCTACAGCCTGTCTCAACTACTTTTTTTTCCTTAAATTTTCTTGAGTTGGATTCTGTTTCTTGCAACCATAAACCACTAATAAAGAATGTTTATTACATTTTAAATATTTTTAATTCAGAGAATATCTTAATTTAAAAGAATATCTATTGTCCAAAATAATGCCATTATTGCTTATTCTGTTTCTGATTCATTTAGTCACTTCCACATTCTTATTTTTCCTACTGTTCTGTGCTTTTGGAACTTTTAATTGACCTTCTTCCTCTTTTCTCTTACCTCCCTAACTGGTAAGAACATGAGAAGAGAAATAAAATCTGAAACTCAAACCATGTGGTTTTGGACTTGCTAAAAGCGCCAATAAATGCGAGACAATTAAATTTAATGACAAAAATGAGGTTCCAGTAAGCCTTCAGGGTAGTCTCTTCCTAAGCCTGTGGGGCAAATAAAACACAATATTGTCTCTTAAAAATATAATCAAAGCTTTACTACAGAGAGAACACACTGGGTTCCACATCAAACTACAAATTGACAACTTCTCTTCAACAATTTAATTAGCCACACTGGCAAGTATATTATTGTTTTTGTTTGTTTGTTCATTTGTTTTTTTTTTTTTTTTTTAGGCAAGGCAAACCTTGGTTGACGTCATAGATTGCAAGGACCTTGTCAGTTTATAATCCCTTTTTTTTTTTTAATTTTTAATGCCTACAGAACTTGGTCTTCCTAGGTGGTTTTCCATCCAAGTACTAACCAGGCTCGACCCTGCTTAGTTTCCAAGATCAGACGAGATCTGGCTTATTCAGGGTGGCATGGCCATAGACTATTATTATTAATATAAAACACTGTTATAGGTCACAGGAAACCTAAACTAGCAATGGAAGATTTAGAAGTGAGTTAAAAATTTGGCAGAAGACCACTTATTGCAATTGACTTTCATATAAGGAAAAAGATTGAGCTAGAGAGATAAGGAGCAATTTCTAGTTGGCACAAAGCTTTACTGAAATAAATAAGAAATGTACATTATTGCCAATATCTATTTCATTCATTTTAATATGAAGAAAAAGAATCACAATTATTTCATGTATTATTTCAAAACATTGCATTTGCATTATTGCATTAAAGCTAATTTTATTCACTTAGGCCAAGACACAAATTACAACCACAAAAGCATTCGACAAGAAACATTTATCCCCTAAATAATTCAGACAGCAGAAGCATTTAGATTACTTAGTTTCTTTTAAATAATTTAAGGATAGCACTTAAGGGTGCCAAATAATCCACCCATGAATTAAAGAGCAAAATTATGGTGTATAATTTTTGTTATTTAAATCTTCATTGTTTTTCTTCTTTATTCCTGCATAATGAATCTGAAAAGAATTGTTTTAAAAAGAGAAAAGGTTATGAGTAGGCTCAAAACATTAGCTCTCAGTAGCTTATCAGTACTCCTTTGAATGAATGCTCTGCAAGGAGCTAAAAGATCATAGGCCAATATGAGGCTCAACAAGCATAAGCATTGTTATACTTATCCTGCAAGACTCACTTCACATAAATCACTTTCCTTTTTCTGACACTATATATTTCTTTTATAAAAAAGAACCACTTTCCCCTTGAATGTTTGGTATATCACTCATAAAAAACATTAGTTCTATAGCAATTAAAAATGATTTTAGTTTTAGAAGAATAGAGTAAGTTGTGTCCAGGTACACTAGAGCCATGATATGTTTTTGGTACAAAACATTTAAAATATTTTATAGAGGATGTGGATAATGAAGTCACAGAGTCCCTCTCCTTGACCATGACAATCAAGACATTTGCTTGAATCTGCATGAAAATTGAATCGTTTGGTGTTAAAACACAACAATATTGTTATAACAAAGCATAATTAAAATAAAGTTAAGCTATTTGGATAAAAAATACTCTAAACAAGTAAATTTACATAATAAAGTGTTTTGATTTAAAAACTTTGTTTTTATATGATTTTATTAAATATACATTAAAATTAAGAGAAATAAATTAAATACTTATAAGTTTATTACATTTACTAGCTGATTAAGTTTCAGTGAATAAACAGGTAATTTACCATTTCATTGTAAATTACTGTTTATTTAAAAATACTTCCAAAAAGAAAAGTTGCAACTGGTTTTTAAAAATTTATTATTTGTATTGATATTTTACTTGCTGTTATATTTCCTTGTTTTTTTTTTTACTAGCAATATATTATTGTATTTTAAAATCAACTTTAATAAGGTTACAATTGCATACAATAAAGTTCAGATTTACGATTCTTGACAACAGTATACATCTGTCTCACTACCATCCCAATGAACACAGCACATTCCCATTCTTCTGAAAGATTTCTCTTTCCCCTTTGCTTCCAGTGCCTCCTATTTGCCACCCTCCAGAGCCAGGAAACTACAGACCTGGTTTCTATTATTATAGATTATTTTTTCTTGTTTTAGAAGTTATTATACAGAAAATCACACAGTGATCTTTGTGTGCATCTACTTTATGTCATTTAGTATATTGCGTGTAAGAATCATCCATGTTATTGCATGTATCAGTAGTTCATTCCATTAATTTACCTTGTAGTATTACATTGTATGAATACAGTTGTTATGGCTGTCTCCAGCTTTTGGCTTTTGTGATATTAAATTAAATTTAATTATTTATTAGAATAATTTTAATTCTGTAATAGTTTAAGACAAAGTTTACGTAAATAAAGAATTTAATCTTTAAATGAATTCTTAGTCATTTCAGATTTCGTTGACGATATTCCATCACTCCAAATACTTTAATGTACAATTTTTATAAACAAGGACATTCTTCTACATAATCATAATACAGCCAACAAAGTGAACATTAATACATTACCAGAATAAAATCTACAGATTCTATTTAAATTTTACCAGTTTTCCCAAGAAAACCAAGGTTGCATGTAAAAATCTCTTTAATGTCCTTCAATCATAAACAGTTCCTTAGTCTTTCCTTATCTTTACTGATCTTAATATTTGAACCAGTTATCTTGTAGAATTTTCCCCAATTGGGATTTTTGCCTGATGTTTTTCAATGATTAGATATAAGTTATGCATTTTATTTTTTTTGCAACAGTATCAGATGTGGCATGAGGTGGGGTAAGAATTCTAGAAAAAGAGAACAGCTTATGAGAAGTCTCTGAAGTAGCATAAGTCTCTGTGCTTTTAAGAAACTGGAAGAAGGTCTATTTAGCTAGAGTTTGGTTTCCTTTATTTCTCAACATTCTAGAAAGCCTTATTTTCATTGCTTTAGTAAAGGTTTTCTTTGTACCATCCCGTAAGAGTTTTCAAATCAGAGACCTCTTATTTACCTTGAGGAATCAAAGATTTTTTTTTAAATTAAAATTTTAATAAAGTAACATTAGTTCTAGCTGACTTACTAGAGGTAAGTTTCTAAAAGTTGTTAAATTTAAGTCGTCTTTACATTAAATTCAGCAGTTTTAGAAAAGAATAATTATATGCTGATTCTGGTCTCAAAATATCACTGAGAATAATTAACCAGAAAAAAGGGATATGTATTTAAATGTTTTGTACCAGAATAAAATTTTTAAAAAGGGTGTTATATTGGATTCTGAGTATCTATGAATTCTTCTGTTCATATTATTTCATGTTTCTAAATAAAAATCTAAGAATATTGAGGTTTTAACAGTTGTATATGTAATAAAATTCACAACAATTTCTTTGATGAGGGATATTATTGAAATATTTACTAATTCACAATGTACATTTTTACAAAACAATAAGGTTGACATAATGACAATTTGGTTTTGGGAAACAGCTGCTAGGGAGGGAGATGTCTTTCAGATAATTTGATTTCAGTTTTTCTATAGAATTTCCATTAAGCAAAGATGTATAGAGCAAACTGTTGCTTAAATGAAGAGAGAGCACAATGTACAAGAACAAAAGAATTACTTCAAAATTCTATTTTGAAACATGGAAGCAAACATGGAGCAATACTCAAGTGAAAGCTTTTATGTTTGCTTTGATCATATTTAAGGATAGAAGGGAAATTAAAATGCATGAGGAATTAAAACAGTTATGTGTTTGGTGTACACACATACTTTAAAGGCCTGTGACTGAGGAGTTTTGAAAGTGAAATTATTTCTTTTGAGGCCAAATTTTAGCTGTAGTTCTCACCATCTGAACACTGAATGGATTTAAGACCCTTCAGAAGAGTAACCTCAATTGAGTAACCTCAATTATTTCTGAGATGCACCGAAGAAATACATTATGTATGCTCACAAAGTATTTAGTATAAGTGCTCCATACATCTTTTTTTTTCTCCCTATTTTGACTCATCCGGCCAAAGTCTACTGACCTTGAAGTTTCCTGAAAGAGACTTCTGGATGCCCTGTGAGATTGTCAGAGCCTAAATGAAGACAATTGTCTTTCAGATTACCAAAATTATGCTGGAGCAACACTCCCCTGTCTACAGACTTTCAAAGGCTTTTATAAAAATAGCTATTCTAGTTTCTCTTTTCTGACCATTCTGTTTTGCAAATTACCAAAATTTTACTGCCATCTCCACCCCTTCCATCCCACTTTTACAAGAATACACAGTAATTTAGCCAGTGCCTTACAGGTCTCAATTCACACATAACCAAAATCCATCTCTCCATTTCAATACCTCTACTAAAACAACACAGGCATACCTCGAAGAGATTTGGGTTTCAATTCAGACTACTGTGATAAAGTGAGTATTGTAATAAAATGAATTAGAATATTTTTTGGTGGTGAAGTCTTGTCTTCAATTTGTAAAAAACACAATATCCATAAAGCACAATAAAGTGAAGTGCAATAAAATAAAGTGTATCTGTCATCGTGGTAGGTAGAATAATGGTCCCCAAAGATGTCTATGTCTTAATTCCTGGAAAATGTAAATTGCCTTACATGGCAAATGAGAGGTTGCTGATCAGCTAATCTTAAAATACTGTGATATTATCCTGGATTATTCATTTATCCATTCGGTTCAATACCACATGAGGATCCTTATAACTAGAAGAAGGATGAAGAAGAAGAGGGTCAGAGAAAGATGTGACTACAGAAGAATGGTCAAAGAAATGTATTGTCATTGAGTTTGAAGATGGACCAAAGGAGCTACAACCAAGGAATGTGAATGGGTCTGTCCAGAAGCTAGAAAAGGCAAAGAAACAGATACATTCCTAGAGCCACCAGAAAGGAACAAGGCCTTAACAGTACCTTGAGTTTATCCCAGCAAGAGACATGTCAGACTTCTAAACAACAGAACTGAATGGCAATAAATTCAGTGACTAAATTAAGTGACTAAATTTGTGATAATTAGTCTACTAGAAAAAAAGGAACAATAGAAACCTAACAAATAATCAAACATACAAATAAAAAACCAAGGAAGTCTGAAATATAATTTCTACCTCAACAATAAGTAAAGTCATATTATCAATGTAAAACATATGCACATATATATTTAAGTTAATGTTTCTGTCACATTTTAACTTCTGGCTTAATAATTGCACAACTGAAGACCCTACTTGGAGCAGTTTTCCTGGGATGAGATGGGGTGTGGGGAGGAATTGACTGAATCAAAGAGGAATTAAAATCTTTAAACTTGGGAACTAAAAAAACTATAACTTACATACTGTAGCTTTATTTCAATCAATGTTTCAAACACCTTACCATTTACTCTTAGCTGGGGCACAGGAATAAAGAGAAAAACAGGATTAATATTGCAATAAGGTCCACTAGGGATTGGGGAGAGATGTGTATTGTGGTAAACTTTATACAACAGGACATTTTAAATAGGCAAAACTGGTAAAATAGAAACAATGACAGATGAGAAAGTTTACACAGAATGACTTGGATCTTTTCAGAGCTTAGGAGAAATATGTTAAAAGTGGTGATTAAATGGAAGAAAAAAATTATTGGATTTTTAAGCAATAGACACCTGTCTATCTTTAGCTTATTCTAATATTGTATGACTTGTATGACATATTTATTACAAATTTCTAAATGACTTTTTAAAGTAAAATATTTAAGGTGACTTATAAACCAGATAATGTCTGTAGTACTTTTTTTTTTAAAGCTTCATCATATTTCTCAGCCCCCTTTTCATAAGATGTACTCATGCTATTGAGTTTTTGTAAATGAAATATGAGCAGGCATGATGTGCACTTAGTCCAGGTCCATGAAAAACTCCCGCTGAACTCTCCATGTGCTTAAGATTCTTTCATCCACCAGTTGAAAAAAGGAGTCCAAGACAGGGAGAAGAACTGGGTCCCTGATCTATGCACCTTCCTTCCTAAATTGGACTATAATTTGAATGAGGAATAAACTAGTATTATGCAAAGCCACTGCCATTTTGGTGTTGTGGCTTACAATAATTAGCCTGTCCTGATTAGTAGAAGCCCTCCTTATCTCTCTGGAGTTCAGTTTCCTCAACGATCAGATTATTTTTAGCTCTATGTTACTGTAACTTTCAAGCTCTGTAATAGTTTAGGAGTACGCTCTTTTAGGAAGTGAAAAAAATGTTTAATGTTGAAGCTGGGACCACAGTAGACTATAATAAGACCTGGATGTATAGGTCTCTCTCTCTGTTCTGTGTATTGAGCATATAGGGGAAGTATATGTACATATGTATGTATGTTCTGAGTTTTTATGGTACATAAAAAAGAAGGCCATCGGCTTCTAAAAATGGCGGGCTATGAGTTCTTACCATCTGTGACCAGGTTACTGTTCTGTAGGTTCAAAATGGGAGGTTTGGGGAGAGTGGACTTGACTGAAGCTTTCAGGGAAGATGAGGGAGTTGTTTGAGTATCTTAGCACCAAGAAGAAAACTGGTGGTGGTCATGTTCAACTGCTAAGCAAAATAAGCCAGACAGAAAAAGTTGAAAACCACATAATATCACTTATATATGGAATATAAACTTAAAAACAATGAGCAGACATGACAATGGATAGTAGACTAGTGGCTACCAGAGGTGGAGACAGGAGGAGGTAGATAGGGTAAAAGGGGTCCAGTATATGGTGACAGAAATAAATCTAACTATGGGTGGTGAACATAGAATGCAAAATATGTATGACTTACTGTTGAATTGTATACTTGAAACATACTGGATTTCATTAACCAAAGTCATCATAACAAAAAATAAATAAATAAAAATAAATAAAATAAAAAATTCCCAAGTAGATCATGGCTTTGAGATTCTGAAGTCTATTCACAGGGCAGTATATAAAAAGTATAGATGGAGGTCAAAGACAACAAAGAAGGCCAGTAAACATGAGTGGAAACATCTGAATAGCAAATAATAAAGATGTCAAGAAATGGGTTAGAGACAAGAATTGTGAGCTCAGGGTTGGACATATCTGAGGTAAAAATGGGTCATATTTCACAGATGAAATGGATGAGAGGTACATATTACATTCAAGAGAACCATAAAAAGTGGCATGGCATAGTGGAAGAAATGTTGAATGAAGAATATGTGGACCTATTTTTTAGTCAGTTCACCTGTTTACCAAAAATTGGGTGATATGAACAAGATTATCCTATGTGAATCTCAGACTTCTTATCTTTGCAGACAGGGTTTTACTGCCTGCCTGCCTGCCTCAGAGATTTGTTAGGGCATCAAATGAAACAATGTATGGTAACATATTCAATCATATATAAAATTTTACTTCAAAGTAATTATTTGTGACTATAACTCCTTTGACCTCAGATTAAGTAAATCAAGGCATAACTTGGCAGACAGAGGGAAGGAACCTGGGGTGAAGCACAGACTAAACCTTTAGACCTTACATAAGTATTATAAGGAATAATTATATTCCTTTAAAATGGGTTTTTGATTATCTGTTTGGTGCAGACATAGGGTAACACTACAGCATGGTGTATCAAAGTAAAATAGAATTATTATGCTCACAGGTCCTGGAAGAATGAGGTACACCAGACAGGGGGCTATATAGAGAGAGCTCCAAGAGAAAAGACTCAACTTAGTAGATGAGATGGTGAGGGAGTGAGGGCCAGTGGGCAAATACTTTTATTAGGTGTTGTAGTGGATTATGCAATCAAAAAGTGTGAAGAGATTTCATTGGTGAGTCTGAATGTCATTAGGTCACAGTCGAGATCTCAAGAAAGGAAACTTGTAGTAAGCATCAGCTTTATGACACTGGTAGACATAGTTACCTTGATAGAGTCCTCAAAGCCTGTTTGTAGGAATGTTGAGGCATCAGGAAAACATAAAATTTTAAGAATTTACAGTGCAATATATCTGCTCCAACTAGATTGCTAGCTTTATCAAAACTTCCATTTCTAATTTCTCAGTGGTAAGTTAGAATATGCAGTGAAAAAACAAAGCAAGTGAGGACGTATTTTTTATTGACAAACAGATTGATGATAGGCTGAGAATGCTTCCTTCTGTAACATATCCTAGTTACTGCTTACTAGAAACTAGTATTTGCCCAACCACTCAGTCCATGTTGCCTAGAGAAAATTCAGGTTTAGAATGTTCAGTATGCCTCACAATAAAAGGCTCTAGCTCTGTGGCCAGACTGAGTGCTCCAATCCTAGCTCCTCCATTTACTAAGTAAGTGTATTTGTTGAAGTTATTTAACTGCTCTGTGTCTTGGTTTATTCATCAATAAAATGTGAAGAATTCTACATTTTAATTCATAGACTGTTGTAAAAGTTAAAACATTAATGTATGTCAAGCACTTGAAAGAGTGGTTGGCATATACAATGCACATAATAAATATGAGCTATCATAATTTTATAGTTATTTACTATTACCGATTGAGGAATTCTAATGAAACAAGAAACACTAGAATCTGGGTCCAAAGACTAGAATTCTGTATGCAGTAATCAAGTGAAAGTGAAAGAAACTAAAATTATGCTAGATTAAAAAAAAAAGAAAAGATAAATTTATTGGTTTATAAATTGAGAGTTTCGGAAACATGGTGGAGTGAGAGACATCTCCAGATCTCTCTCCTTGAAACAACAATAAGCTGAACATCTAAAATGCAACAAAAAACACACAAGCTGCACACCAGCACATCTGAGGTGGAATCTGCACATAAGAGCTACTACAGGTCAGACCTCTGGGTGTCTGGTGGTGGACTAGGAGAAACAAAGAATTTTGCCTCAGGAGCTTCCTACAGGAGGAGGGAGAGAGAAGGAGCAGTGAGTTCCTTGAACAGTTTTGCTTGGGAGTGCTGTGCTTCCACGCAGCTGGTGGCAGGGCCCAGTCATCAGGGCAGAAAGCAGAGAAGCAGGACGGCAGAAAAACAATAATTGGTTTTTACTGACCAAAACCAAGCTGAGCCACAGTCCTCAACACCCAACTCAAGGGCCCCTCCCATCAAGTTGTTTGAGACTGAACACTGACAGGGACTGAAACTGAGGGTAGTGAGTGTGATTAAATATCTACCAGAAAAAAAAAAGGAATTTTTAAGGCTTTATATAAAGCAGGGAACCAAGGGGCTTAGATGCTTAGACACTACTTACTGGAAACCAAAAGAAAAGAGCCTTCTTTTCAGCAGACTAAAGAGAAACTGTTATGTAATAACGGCGGAGAAATAGTCCATTAAACACCATGAACAACCAAGATGACAAGGCAGCTCAGAAAAAAAGAGAAAAATCTCCAGAAAATAAGCTTACAGACATAGAAATATGTGACTTAAACGACAGAGAATTCAGGATGATACTTCTGAAAAAACTTAGTGAGTTTCAAAATGAGTCATATTAACACTTTTAGGAACTGAAAAAAAAAAAACTGGATGAGCAGAGCAAGGGGACTGAAACCCTCAGAAAGAACAGAATAGATCTTCTGGAGATAAAGAAAACATTGCAGAGCTGAAAAATAAAATAACGAGCTTAGGAAATAGAGATGACCAAAGGGAGAAAAGGATCAGTGATGCTGAAGACCAGAATCTAGAAATAAATCAGAAGAAAGAAGAGTGAAACCAAAGTATAAAAAATAATGAAGGAGAAATTCAAGAACCAGCTGATACCATAAGGAGAGGAAACAAGAATAGTGAGCATTACCAAAGGAGAGAAAAAAGAGCAGGGACTAGAAAGAATTTTGAAAAAATAGTGGACAAGAATTTCCCAAATCCAAGGAATGAGCTGGAGCTTGGAATTCAAGAAGTCAACAGAACACCTAATTATCTCAACTGAAAAATGCCTTCACCAAGACACATTGGATTAAAGTTATCAAATCAATGACAAAAATAAAATTCTCAGGGCAGCCAGGGAAAAGACAATGGTAACATATAAAGAAAAACCCATTAGTTTATCCTCGGACTTCTCAGCTCAAACCAAACAAGCCAGAAAGGAATGGAATCAAATATTTTAATATTTGATTGAAATATCAGTTTAGAATAATGTATCTAGCTAAGCTCTACTTTAGATATAAAGAAGAAAGTAAGACCTTTCCAGACATACAAAAATAGTGAAATTTTTCCACTACGAGGCCTGTACTATAGGAAATACTGAAAAGTGTCAGCTCATCTAAAACAAAATAACAAATAAATAAAAATATATACATAATTAGGAGTAAACTGACTATCAGGCAAATAGAAACACAGGAGTGCATTCCTTACTAAGAACAGGGCATTATATGCTTAAATAATTAGAGAATTGCTATAGCAAAATAGTAATGAATGTTTAGCATACATAGGAACAAATTGACATAACAATGACTGGAAAGGGGAGGATTCAAAGATTCAAATTCTCAGTGGGGAAAGGAGAAAAGGCACATGCAGAAGAAAATAAATGACAGTATATATATATATATATCCTTTTTATATTCCTAATAGTAACCACTCTCCAAAGATTCAGAACTGAAGTATATAACATAAAAAAAGAAGAACCAGAGGCAAAATGCACAAAAGCCAACCAAAATAAAGAAAATAGAAGCACAAGGGCAAGGAAACAATGAAAACATTGAACTACCAGGAAGCAAAAGATAAATAACTATAAGAAGACCTCATATTTCACTAATCATCTTAAATGTAAATAGACTGAACTCACCAGTCAAAAGCACAAAGGTGCAGAATGGATCAAAAAAACAAAACCCAACCATATATGCTGCCTCCAGGAGACACAGCTCCAAAGACAAATATAGACTCACAGTAAAAGGGTGAAAAATGACATTTCGAGAAATGGTATTTGAATAAAAGTGGGAGCAGTGGTACTAATATTAGATGAAATAGACTTCAAAATAAAAAAGGTATAAAAGATACTGAGGGACACTTCATAATGATAAAGGGAATAAAGAACCAAGAAGACATAAAATATATTAATATCTATGCTCCCAATCAAGGAGCTCTGAAATATGTAAAGTAATTTCTAACAGAACTAAAGGTAGAAACAGACAAAACACTATCATAGTCAGTGACCAAATTACCCCCACTTTCAGATATGGACAGATCATCCAAACAGAAAATAAAAAAAAAAAGTAATAGCTTTAAATGACACATTAGACCAACTGGACATATTTGATATTTCAGAGCCTTCTATCCCCAAACAGCTGCTTATACATTCTTCTCTAATGCACATGGAAAATTCTCAAGAATTGCCAACATACTGGAACACAGAAATAGCCTAAAAAAATATAAGAGGGTTGAAATTATACCAACCATGTTCTCTGTCTAATCATAATGCTTTGGAATTACAGATCAATTGCAAAACAAAATCAGGAAGAAAAGATCCTCAACATCGCTAACTATTAGAAAAATGCAAATCAAAATCACAATGAGATACCATCTCACACCTGTTAAAATAGCTATAATCAACAGGATAGGCAATAACAAATGTTAGATAGAATGCGTAGAAAAAGGAATCTTTATACACTGCTGGTGGGACTGCAGATTGGTACACACTATAGAAAGAAAACAGTATGGAGGTTCCTCAAAAAACTACGAATTGATCTACCATATGATCCAGCAATCACTGTATTGAGTAATTACCCCCAAAGACTTGGAAATCTATATCTGAAAAGATATTTGCACACCGATGTTCATAGCAGTATTATTCACAGTGGCCAGGACGTGGAAGCAACTGAAGTGGTTGGATAAAGAAACTGTGGTACATAAATACAATGGAATATTACTCAGCCATAAGAGGAGATACTGCCATTTGTGACAACATAAATGGACCTCGAGATAATCATGCTATGTGAAATAAGCCAGACAGAAAAATTGAAAATCACATGATATCACTTACATGTGAGATATAAACTTAAAAGCAACAAATGAACAGGACAAACAGAGACTCAGGGACATGGACAATGTACTAGTGGTTACCAGCGATTAGGGAGTGGGGGAGGTAGGAGGAGGTAGACGGGGTAAATGGGGTCAAATATAGGAAGGTTGCCGGAGGGCGAAGTGGTTAAAGGGAATCAAATATATGGTAGCTGAAGGAAACTGTACTTTGGGTGGTAAACACACAATAGAATATACAGATATGAAATTACAGATATGAAAATACAGATATGAAAACTGTATTAACCAATGTTACCCAAATAAACTTAAAAAAAGAATTAAAAAATTTCAAAAATATGTCTGATTTTGGTCATAGCTAGATGCTACATTTAGTGATTCAAATGATGACTGCAGATGTCCATATTCTCTCTGTCTCTCTCTGTCTGTCTCTCTGTCTTTGTCTCTCTCTCTCTCTCTCTCCTCTCTACTTGGCATTATTAGTGAGATAGACATTTTCCATATGATGCTTGGTGACCTTTGGAAGATCTGTGCTCCTAGCTAACCTACTTATACAGCTCCAAAAGAAATAACGATCTTTTCCTTGACAAGTCTAGTAAAAGTTCCAAAATACACCCTGAATCTAGGAGTGGTATTACCCACATTATAATCACATGATCGAAAATAAGAGGAGAAATGCTTCCTCCAAACAAAATCAGGGTATTATTTTTAGGATAGATAATAGACATAGAGTAGACAGAAAAAAATAGATGCTCACTATAGACCCAGGCTTAAAATTTAATATCTATCTGTCATCTCAACTATTTTCTACTCATTTAAACTGATATAGTTAAAAAAAAAAAACTTCTTGAATCCATTCAGGAAAATATTAAGCCAAATAAAAGGCAGCCTGGATTTCTCTAGAGTCTCTTAATCACATCACCCTAACTCAGCACATTGTCATTTATCATCACTCTTTGTTGATTACATGTCAGCCAGTATTAATCCATTTGATGGGAACCCTACCAATATTAATTCATTCTAATTAGTGAAACTCTCTCTGTGAAAGAACAATAGACATTTTGCTCAAGAGCATTTTTTCACCATGATATAACAACTGCATTCTTCCTTTTTGTTTATTCTGCTGGTTATTTTTAAAATGGTTCTCAAGGTGACCTGTTGCTATGCACTTTTTTTCACAGTGCTCTTTCAGGTAAATGTGACCTAATATTTTTTCTTAGAAGGTATTGCATTATTTTCTTAGAATTGGCAATGATATGAGCACATGTAGTTTTAAGGACTGTCCTCTTTGACACATAAAGGATGCATTACATTACAAGTTTCACCAGCCTTTTTGGACCAGTGAATCTTAATGTTGTTATAACTCTAATTATAGATTAATAATGTTTTTTCAAGAATAACTGAGTCTGCATATATCACTCACTGAATCCTCATCTAACAACCTTTGTGGGGTAAATATTACATCCCCACTCTACAGATAAATAGAATAAAGTGTTTAGCACAGAGTTACACTGTTTGGAAGCAGTGGTAGCAGGACTCAGACACAAGTCTAATGACAGAGGTCCACAGCTACACCCTATATCCCAGCTGAGAAGGGCTAGTCTTTGATGTCTTGCCATATTTAAACATCCATAAACTATCACCAAAATTAATATAATAAAAATATCCTTTACTTCCAAAATGTCTTTCTGTTCCTTGATAATCCCTTCTACTGTTCCCCAATGCACCATTCCCCTACCTCCAGGCATCCACTGATCTACTTTTTGTCACTACAGCTTAGTTTTCAGGTTTGAGATAATAATTTGGAGGTATAGCTATGTCATTGCAAGTATCAACTTGCAATCGTTTGTAAAGAGCATTTTGATATATAAATATATCACAATTTGTTTATCCATTTCCTTGTTGATAGACATGTTGATAGACATGAAGCAAGACAACTGGCTTGCTTCCAGTTTTTGAGTATTAAAAATAAAACTGCTATGAATATTCATATACAAGTCTTTGTGTAGACTTAAACCTTCAGTTCTTTTCAGTAAACATCTGGGAGTATAATGGCTGGGTCATAGTGTAGGTGCATATTTAATTTTTCCGAATATTTTTCAAAAGAGATTATACAATTTACCATTTATGAAAACTTCAGTTGCTTGATATCCTTGTCAATACTTGACAAAGTCAATAAATTTTTTTTAGCCAATCTAATAGGTATGTAGTGATATCTTGTGGTTTTAATTTGTATTTTCCTGAAAACTAATGTCAAGCATCTTTTTATGTTCATATTTGCCATCTGTATATCTTCATTTGTCTGACCAAATCTTTTACTTATTTTTTAATTTGGTTGTCTGTTGTCTTGTTATTGAGTTTTGAGTTTGTCATATTTTCTGAATATAAGCTTTTTTTCAGATATGTGACTTGCGAATACTTTCTCACAGTCTTTGTCTTGTCTTTCTACTATCTTAACAGGTCTTTCAAGAGCAGAAGTTCTGAATTCAGTGAAGTCTAACTCATCAATGTTTTCTTTTATGGATTGTGTTTTTGGCTTTATAACTAAGAAGTTGTTGCTTAATAAAAGGACACAAACATTTTTTATTTTGTTTTCTTCTAGAAGTTTTATAATTTTAGGCTTTACATTTGCATATAGAATTCATTTTGAGTTAATTTTTTATATGATTCAAGTTATGAATTAAAGTTAAACCTTTTTTTGCATACAGATATCCAATGTTTAAGCCTCATTTATTGAAGACTATATTTTTTTCACTAAATTGCCTTTGTACCCTTTCAAAAGTTAATTAACCATTTATGTATAGATCAACTTATAGACCCTCCATTCTATTCCAATTACTTATTTCTCTATATTTATGCCAACACTACATGTCTCAAATACTGTATGAAGCTTTATGATTAATCTTGAAGTCAGGTGATATCAGTCCTCCAGCTTTATTCTTTTTTCAACTAGATTTTTGGCTATTTTATGTTCTTATAAATTTTCTTATAAATTCGAGTCAGCTAGTCAATTCTATTAAAAAAAAACCTCACAGGATTTTAGTTAGAATTGCATTGAATCTTTAGATAAATCTGGGTGTAATTGACATCTTAACAATATTTGTCTCTCTATTTATTCAGGTCTCATTTCTTCCATCAGGAAGTTCAACGTCCATGTCACGCATCTGCAGTGGACACATTTCAGCAACTGCAAGCAATACAAGAAGAGTGTCTAAAGAAAACCCACAAAGACCCTTTAAAGGAAAAATGTCAGTTTTTAAAAGTTAACACATCTAGAGAAATCAGATTATCCTGATTTCATCACATATAATTTTAATCTGTTCTTTCCTGGGCAAGACCTTGGAGGAGACAGAAATCTCAGTGGTGCGGAGATGAAGGACCATTTGGTGATGAGAGAGAAAGTGAGAAGAAACCAGTCACACACATTTTCCTCTTCAGGTGCCAGCCTTCAGTGAGCCTGAGTTGGGGGAGAGAAGAAGGCTTGAAGTCTGACTGACTACCTGAAAATGGAAATTTTATATATTGAAAAGACTATTTTTGGTGACTAAATATGGGTGGAGGAAATTTTATTACCCAAGAATGATAAAAAAATTTATGGATATACTTTTTTTTTGCTCACAAGTAAAAACTAACTATCATTGTGGTACCATGTGAGAGGTACATGTTTAACATTTTAAGAAACTGCCCAACGGTATTCCAAAATGGTTATAACAATGTTACATTTCCTCTGGCAGTATATGAGAGTCTTTGTTGTTCTGTGATCTCTCCAGTATTTCATATGGTCAGTCACTTTAATTTGAGTCATGCCAATAAATGTGTAGTGGTATCTCTTTATGGTTTTAATTTGAATTTCCCTTATAATGAATGATATTGAGCATCTTTTCATTCACTTTTTTGCCATCCATATGTCTTCTTTAGTAAAGTGTCTGTTAAAATGTGCTGTCAACTTTTAATTTGATTTCCTTCTTATTGAGGTTTGAAATTTAAAAATATTCTGAATATATGTCTTCATTGTATATAAGATTTGCAAATATTTTCTTTTTGCCTTTAGCTTGTCTTTACATTCTCTTAACAAAGTTTTTCAATGAGCAGAAATTTTTAATTCATTCTTTTATGGATTGTGATTTTAATATTTTATTCAAGAAACCTTTGCCTAACTCATAGTTACAAAAGGTGTTTTCATACACAAATGTACCCAACAACTTTATTTGTAATAGCAAAAACTGGGAACAACATAGGTTCTCACCAGCAGGTAGCTGGATTTGCATATCCATACAGTGGAATACTACTCAGCAATAATAAAAAATGAACTATCAATACATGCTACGACATAGACAAATCTTAAAATAATTGTGCTAAGTGAAAAACATAAAAGATCTGTATAATTTCATTTGTATAATAGTCTAGAAAGTTCAAACTAGTATATAGTGACAGAAGCAGATTAGTAGTTGCCTGGAGATAGAAGTAGCTAGTGGAAAGGAAAGTTGGGGGGATTAAAATGAGGCATGATGAAACTTTTGGGAGTGATTTACTATCTTGATTGTGATAATTGGTTTGAAAGTATATACTTATACCTTTTGTTATATGACTAATCAAATTGAATAGTTTAAATATATGCAGTTTATATATGTCAATTATTCTTTAATAAAACTGTAAGTAAAAAAAAGTACCTTGTGGTTTATATATACATTTCTGGCTTTATGTCTAATAGTTCTGCCAAGAAGATTACCTAGCCACTTGGATAACATGGTCACACACTGATCAGACAGGAAAGAATCAAGTCAGGTTAAAGTATAACTGCAAATCCTACAGCCACCATGAAAACAAATGATATTACTATGATATGCTGTGGCAGTCTAATCACAAACCTGAAACAATTATGCAGAATTTTGTAAATGGAGTGGAAAAAGAGCTGAGTTCTCTAATACAGAGAAGAAAGTGTAGTAATTTGAAAAGCCCCCCTTAGGTGGTAATTCAAATTCACCATACCTCCCAAATAACTATACAATTTGACAGCACAAATGATATAGAACAAGAGAGGTTTTAATGTACTGTTCTGATGAAAGCTGAACAAAATTTACTAATTGCTATTGAGATTACATGAACAGTTATATATGATTTGATAATAACCGGGGAACTAGTTATGATCCTACTTGTTTTCACATTAAGCTAGAATAAACTCTATGTCCTTATTGGTTTGCTTGGCAAGAAGCTAACATCACACTCTCAGGGGTTCCCATTTCAGAATGATTGAGAATTCAAGGGGAGTTTATCATCCAAAAGCAAGTTCCACATAATTTCTATTTCCAGCAGGAAAAAGTCCTCACATCCCTCAGTCCATTCCTGCCATTGGTATTTTTAATTCTAGCAGCTGTATCACCAGCTAATTGGATACTCCTAGTCTGTCCAGCATTGGATCTCCAGGATAGAGTCTCCTTCCTGGAATCCATGTCTAAGGAGGGGAACATCACAAACAACAATGTTCCCTCTGAACTTTTTTTTTTTTTGGTTTTGGCCCTCGTGGCTATAGTTCTCTTTCATTGGCAGACACCTCCACAGTCCTTTCTCTTCAACTCTTCATCCCTCAGAGGCATGGTTTCAGAGTAAGTTCAGGTGTTCACCTGGTGAAGCCACCAGATACTGAGACCTTTCTCAATCATAGGGCATAAGAAATAGGTCAGTTTTATGCGAGTAATTTAGATAATTTGTTTTTAATTTCCTAAAACTTTCATTTTTATCTATCCCTTCTCCTAACATTTTTTATAATAACTAAGTTGAATGTATTACCAAGAATAGCATATACTGTAAAAACATCAAGGCCTGTTACTTTTCCTGGGAGTAAGAGCATGGAATACTTTTCCTAACTCTTCTTCCACCCCAGCCCCCTGCCCCTTTTCTCCAACTCTGATTTTTCTTGCCTTAGAATTAATAATATGTAACTTAAAAAGTGCCTGATTTCATAGCCAATGAAAAAAATAACATAAAAGTTAAAATATTTATTAAAAAATATATTACTACATCTAAGTGGTAGAGTGAGTAGGACTCTAAATGACACCTCTGCAACAAAAATAAAAAATTGTAAGGGCAGAAAACACTAAACTTTCTTTTTCTGATCTGACATAAACATACAGCTTTGGGTTAGTGCAAGCATGTCATAAAGTATCCTGCCTGTGCTTCGTTAAAGTTTAGTTACATCCATGAATAATCAGTCTAAAATAGGATTTTTCTATCACAACTGAAAAAGAGTCAGTAATATGAAAATATGTCTTTTAAATATTATCTTTCACTCCCAAGAAATAAATATACCTTCTCTTCACAGCTAAAAGTTTACAATTTACCTTTTGTTTAAATGCTTTGTTATCTCCTGGAGTTCGCTGTTTATAACTGACAACAGGTATCTTATTTTAATAGCATCACCAGGGTATTTGTAACCTATGGCAATCTGATACTTGCTCTGGGTAAATGGTCTTCCTAGTCAGCCATCCATCCTACAGATCTTCAGAAGCAGAAACCTCAGGACTATCCAGAGCCATGTTTGAAATTCTCCACATCTGACCATGCATTCTCTCTTATATTGTGTAGTGATGATGGGTAAGAGAGTTGATCATGAATTAGAGGGAAGAAAAGTAAGAGAGCAAGTCCCATAAATCTTTTGTGGTTTAAGGTAAAATTAGCTGCAAGTAGATGCATAACTATTCCCAGAAGTGCAACTCAGACAGAAGTGCAAATTTGCATATTGCAGTGTATTTTCCTCTAATTCCATATAATTACAAAACGTTACCTAAAATAAGAATAAGAGAAGTTGGAAAAATAAGAGTAGAGGAAGGAAATAATAAGAAACTCAGTGACTCTTTAGCCAATCAAAAATATTTTTAATTCCATTCTATATTCATATAAGTATTTCTTAAGGGAGATTTCTATGTGCTGTAATGTATTTTATCTCACTTGTTTTTTTTAATTAAAAATGCAAAACATCACATTATATTCAGAATGTACAAAACTGTCATGCATAACATCCAACATAAATATTAAAACTTTTTAGACAGAGCAATGCATCCTGGCTCTTAAATCTGGAAATGTTATTGACCATCATTCATTTTCACTTCAGTATCACATTGCAAGTCATGTTTGGTTTCTATCCTTAGGAAAGACAGGAATCTTATGGGAGGTATTCATATATTCTTCATGCTGAGTTCTTATAGAGAATTTACTTTAAGCTTGAGGAAATGACAAAGAGACTTTTTTTTTTAATTCCCAAATACTATATTTTGTTAGAAATTTCCAGTAATAATTTACATCTCAAGACAAAAATTTTGAAATATTTTCTCCAATTGAAATTCATCCTGCCTAAAGTGAAGTTGGGTTCATATTTTTTTTTATGGAATTTGGCAACATGCTGTGTACAGTGTTCAAAGTAAGTGAAAAGTCATTGACTGTTTTTTCATTTTTTGAAAACTGAATTTTTAGGACTGCTTTAATAGCAGTATATTTTATGAAACATATGTTATATCTAAACGACTTGAATAACTAATTCTTGCAGGCCTTTTTTTTGATAAAGCTATGTCTTACAATTAACAAAATATTACGAGTGTGGTCTATTTCTAAATATTATACAAAACAGAATTCTATAGATTAATGTCAATCCAAAGAAAAGAATTCACATCAAGAACTTACACCTAAAGGAATTAAATACAGGGGGCTGATTCCACAAGAGATGAAAGGGTGATAAAGCCAAATGAAGTGGTGAGGCAGTCCAGAAATTAACCAAGAGGCCTGGATCACCTACAAAGGGAAGAATCGTTATTGAAACCCAAGTTGCTATAGCCTTGTTTCCTCCAAACTCTCTACCAACCACAATAGGATATATAGAGAAGGAGAAATTTCCTGGCTTCTCCCTACTTCTCTAACTTCCAGAGGCCTCCCATTGGCTGAGACCCTCTGGATGCCAGTGTCACCTGTAAAATACATTCTGCAGAGATCAGATCTCCTCTGATAGGAGCAAAGAAGGAACGGGGAGGAACAAATCTTAGGGCAAAATGATCCAGGATCAGCACAAAATGATAAGAGGAAAGTAACTTACTTATTGACATTTTTTAACTAACATAAAATGTGTAAGATATTTTAATAAAAGTGAATCAAAATGGAGACTATAATATTACTTATAGATCTAAACAGAATAAACTATAACAAAGAAAAGATTTAAATTTTAAAAAATGATTGATGGAAAGAAAGTAGATAAAAATGGATTAGATGGTTTAAAGAAAAAGGCAATAATTATTTCTTATTTTGAATTCTAAGATAAAGAGAATGAGTTTGGATACACACATGCTTTTGTAACATCTTCTCATTATGAATTACAAGAGGAAGGACAGAAGGCAGATTATCCAAAGAGAGGAGTTCTGAGTAGAATTCTTCTAGACAAGGGGTGTGTAAACTGTTTCTGTAAAAGATCAGATAATAAATATTTCAGGCTTTGGGGTCCACACAGTCTCTGTGTTAACTACTCAATCATGCCATTGTAATGCAAAATCAACTACAGACAAGGTATAAATAAGTGAATATGGCTGTTTTCCAATGAAACTTTGTTTCAAAGAGATGAAGAACTAGAATTGACTGATGCACTATAGTTTGCCAACCCTGCTCTAGAAAAATTTCTATGAAAAATAACATTTCTTATCCTAATCCCCACATATTAAAAAATAACATTTCTTCTAATTTACACTGGTTAACTTAGAGACAAACATTTTTCATTTTCAGGCTTACACAGTGGCCTCTGGTTTTAGATGCTTTGGTTTGAATTCCAGCTCTGTCATTTGCCAGCTGTGTGAACTTTACTTAATCTGACTGATAAATAAGATTCAATAAGTCAGGATGTCACTGACTTCACAAGATTGTTGTAGAAATCATGAGATTATATTGGTAAAGCATTTGAAATAATGCCCAGCACATTGAAAGAGCTAATTTGTTGATCTAATCAATTCCAACTTTCACTATTTCATAGATATTTAGTATCAGTGGAATAAATTTCCTTGGCCTAATAGGTATATTTAAACACATACATCATCAAAAAATGAAGCAATACTTAACATTTATCCTAACACTTACTACTTATAAGGCAGTTGCAAACTTTTATTTTAGTATTTGCTATCCTCAAAGTTATAAATAGAGAAATCTAGTTAAATTACAATCCAGGAAACTAAAGAGTTTATCTAGGCAGTGAGAATTATAGGCTCCATCAGCATAAAATAGGACAATATAATGTATTTGCTAAATGCCATGTAATTGGTATATAAAGTGCGACAAGTGCTCAGAAGAAGGAATAAGCAACTCACAGATGGCCCAGAACACCCATGTATTAACTATGGTAATAAGTTAAATTGATCCCAGTTGGTTCTTTCTTTCTTTCTTTCTTTCTTTCTTTCTTTCTTTCTTTCTTTCTTTCTTTCTTTCTTTCTTTCTTTCTTTCTTTCTTGTTTTAACCTCCTTAACAATTTCTGCAATAGAATCAATTGTGCCATGATCAGCTTCAATTAAAAATTAATCAAATCAGATCTTTCAAAAATATGGTGGAGTGAGAGACGTACTCAGATCTCTCCCCTTGAAACAACAATAAGCTGAACATCTAAAACTCAACAAAAACACCCAAACTACACACCAGCATTTTTGAGCATCAGATCTGAGCATCCGAACTACCACAAGTCAGAACCCTAGGTGTTGGGTGGTGGACTCGGAGTAATAAAGAAGCTGCCTATCATAGCTACTGGAGCTCCTTGCAGGAGAAGAAGGATGGGAGAAGGTGCGGTAATTTCTCTGATAGCCTGTCTGGGAGTGCAGGAACTTCTAGCAGCTATCAGTAGGGTCAAGTCATCGGGGCGGGAAGCAGAGAAGCAATATGAGACCACAGAGAAAAAACAGTTGAATTTATTGGCCCCGGTTGTGAAACCAAGGCTGAGCTGCAGCCCACAACTCTCAACCCAGAGGGCCCCTCTCTCATACACTCCAAGACTAATCATCGTGGAGCCCTTTGGGAATCTGAGCAAATGCTACTGAAACTGATGCTAACACTGACAGAAACTAAAACTGAGAGTAGCAAGTATGATTAAATATCTACAAGAAAATAAAAAAGACATTTAGGTTTTATATAAAGCAGGGATCCAAGAAGCTTAGACACCACCTACTGGAAAACAAAAGTGCCTTCTTTGCAGCATGCTAAAGAGAGACCATTATATAATAAATCTTTCTGGAAAAAACAACAGAATACACTTCCATTAATGCCCAGGCACAGAAAAAAAATCCATTAAACACTATGAACAACCAAGATGACAGAAAGAAAGAGAAAAATCTCCAGAAAATAAGCTTATAGACATAGAAATATGCCACTTAAATGACAGAGAATTCAGGATGGTACTTCTGAAAAAACTCAGTGAGTTCTAAAATGAGTCTTATCAACACTTTCAGAAATTGGAAAAACAAATACATGAGCAGAGCAAGGAGATTGAAACCTTCAAAAGGAATCAGATAGAATTGCTGGAGATGAAGAACACACTGCAGAGCTAAAAAATGAAATAACAAGCTTGGGAAAAAGAGTAGACCAAATGGAGGAAAGGATCAGAGATATCAAAGACAGAAATTTATTTAAAAAAATTAGAAGGAAGAAGAGAGAAACCAAAGAAAAAAAAATAATGAAAGTGAGATTCAAGAACTAGTTGATACCATTAGGAGAGAAAATATATGAATAGTGAGCATTACCAAAGGCAAGGAAAAGAAGCAGAGACTAGAAAGCATTTTCAGACAAAATTGAGATGAGAATTTCCCAAATATAAAGAATGAGCTGGAGTTTGAAATTCAAGAAGTCAACAGAAGACCCAATTAACTCAACCAAAAAAAGGCCTTCACTGAGACACGTTGGATTAAAGTTATCAAAAATCAATGACAAAGACAGAATTCTCAGGGCAGCCAGAGAAAAGATGACAGTAAATTACAAAGGAAAACCCATTAGATTATCATCAGACTTCTCAGAGCAAACTTTACAAGTAAGAAAGGAATGAAATAAAATATTTCAACTATTAAGTAAATGGAACTACTACTCTCCTTTCAATATAAAGGAGAAATTAAAACTTTTCCCGATATACAAAAATAGAGAGATCAAGAGATACATAGAAACAAATGATAATGATAGTACAACTTATCAAAACTTTTGGGACATGGCAAAAGCGATCTCAAGAGGAAAGTACCTATCATTACAGGCCTATCTCCAAAAACAAGAATGAGCCCAAATAAACAACATAACACTTTATCTTATAAAACTAGAAAAGGAAGAACAAATTAGGCCTAAATTTAGCAGAAAGAAAGAAATAATCAAAATTAGAGCAGAAATAAATGAAATTGAAAACAAAAGACAGCATTAGAAAAACATAAATGCAACAAAGAGCTGTTTCTTTGAGAAGGCTAATAAAATAGACAAACCCCTACTAGACTCACTAAAGATAAAAGAGAAAGAACACAAATAAAATCAGGGATGAAAGAAGGGAAATTATGACTGACATCTCAGAAACACAAAGGATCATAAAAAAATATTATGAAAAAGTATATAATAACAAATTTCATAACCTAGAAGAAATAGACCAGTACTTAGAAAAATACAATCTTCCTAGACTAAATCAAGAAGATCTGGAAAATCTAAATAGAGTGATCAGCAGCACAGAAATTGAAACAATCATCAAAAACCTACCAAAAAGTAAAAGTCTTGGACTAGATTACTTCACCAGTAAATTCTACCAAACATTCAAAGAAAATTTAATACATATTCTCCTCAAACTCTTCCAAAAATCAAAAAGGAGGCAATACTTTCGAACACATTTTATGAGGCCAATATTACTGATACCAAAACTTAGTAAAGACAGCACAAAAAATAAAACTGCAGACCAAAAACTCTCATAAACACAGATGCAAAAATTCTAAATAAGATACTAGTGAACCGAATACAGCAACATATTGAAAAGATTATACGCTACAATCAAGTGGGCTTCATCCCAAGGGCACAGGGATTGTTCAACATATGCAAATCAATTAATGTGATACACCACATAAACAAATTAAAAAATAAGAGTCATATGATCATATCAATAGATGCAGAAAAAGCTTTCGACAAGATACAGTATCCACTTATGATCAAAATATTTAACAAAATCGGTATAGAAGAAAAGTACCGTAACATAATAAAGGCCATATATGACAAACCCTCAGCCAACATTATACTTAATTGTGAAAAACTAAAAACCTTTCCTCTAAGATCAGGAGCAAAGCAAGGCTGTCTACTATCGCCACTGTTATTCACTATAACATTGGAGGTCCTAGCAAGTGCAATCAAGCAAGAGAAAGATATAAAAGGGATCCAAAGAGGAAACAAAGAAGTCAAACTGTCACTATTTGTGGATGACATAATTCTTTATATAAAGAACTCTAAAGACTCCACAACAACACTACCAAAAACAATAAGCAAATACAGTAAAGTTTCTAAATACAAAAATCAACGTTCAAAAATCCATAGTGTTCCTATACTCTAATAATGAAGTGTTAAAAAAAAAAGTGGAGAAAATAATTTCTTTTGTGATTGCACAAAAAGAAATAAAATACCTAGGAATAAATCTAACAAAACATGTGAAGTACTTATATAAAGAAAACTACAAGACCCTATAAAAGAAATCAGAGAAGATACAAAGAAATAGAAAGATAAATTTGTGTTCTTGGACTAGAAGAATCAACATAGTTAAAATGACCATATTACCTAAGGCATTATACAGATTTAATGCAATCCCCATCAAATTCCATCGGCATTTTTAAAAGAAATGGAACAAAAAATTATCAGATTTGTGTGGAAGCACAAAAGACTGCGAATTGCCACAGCCATCCTTAGAAAAAAGAACGAGGCTGGAGGCATCACTCTGTCTGACTTCAAATTATACTACAAAAAGATTGTAATCAAAATGGTATGGTATTGGCAGCAAAATAGACACATGAACCAGTGGAACAGAATTGAAAATTCAGAAGTAAACCCTTATTTATATGAGCAAATAAGTTTCAACAAAAAAGCGAAAAACATATAGTGGAGAAAGGAAAGTCTCTTTTTAAATAAATGGTGCTGAGAGAACAGACTGGAAGGCCATCTGTAAAAGAATGAAACTAGACTGTTGTCTATCACCACACACCAAAATTAACTCAGAATGGTTTAAGAACCTAAATATAAGACCAAAATCAATAAAATGCATAGAAGAAAGCATAGAAACTAAGCTCAAGGACCTTGTACTTAAAGAGGATTCTATGAATTTGACCTCAAAAGCAAATGAAGTAAAAGCAAAAATAAATAAATAAGTATACATCAAACTAAAAAGCTTCTGCTCAGTAAAAGAAATCATGAACAAGGTAAAGAGACAACCATCCAAACTGGAAAATATATTTGCAAGCAATGCCTCTGATAAGTATCTAATATCTAAAATATATAAAAATCTCTTATGACTCAATAACAACAGAAAAACAAATGATTTAATAAAAAAATGGGTAGAGGACCTGAACAGACACTTTTCCCTAGAGGACATACAAATGGCCAACAAATACATGAAAAGATGCTCAACATCGCTATTAGAGAAATGCAAATCAAAACCACAATGAGATACCATCTCACATCTGTTAGAATGGCTATAATCAACAGGACAAGTAATAAGAAATGTTGGAGAGAATGTGGAGTAAAAGAAACCCTCATTCACTGCTGGTGGGATTGCAAATTGGTAGAGCCACTATGGAAAATAGTATGGAGATTCTTCAAAAACCTAAGACATGATCCAGCAATCTCTCTATTGTGTATTTATCCCAAAGGCTTGGAAATCCATATCTGGAAAGATATTTGCACACTAATTTTCATAGCAGCATTATTCATGATGGCCAGGTCATAGAAGCAACCAAAGTGTCTTATGATAGATGATTGGCTAAAGAAGCTGTGTTACATATATACAATGGAATATTACTCAACCATAAGAAGAGATGAAATACTGCCATTTGCGACAACATGGATGGACCTCGAGATAATCATGCTAAGTAAAATAAGCCAGACAGAAAAATTGAAAATCACATGATATCACTTATATGTGGGATATAAACCTAAAAGCAACAAATGAATAGTACAAATGGAGACACAGGGACATGGACAATGTACTGGTGGTTACCAGAGGTTGGGGGATCAGGGAGGAGGGAGGAGGTAGACAGAGGTCAAATATAGGAAGGCTGGGGGAGAATGAAGTGGGTAAAGGGGATCAGATCAAATATATGGTAACTGAAGAAAACTGGAGTCTAAGTTGTAATCAAACAATAGAGTATATAGATGTCAAATTATAATGCCTGAAAATTATATAATTGTACTAACCAATGTTACCCCAAATAAACTTAAAAAAAAAGAAATAAAAATGTTAGACCACTAAAAAAAAATTAATTAAATTAATGAACAGCAGATATGTATATAAGCATTCAATTCAGTACATTTTTTGAGCTTTAAAAGAGATTAAAAATTGAAGAAAAGGGAAAATTAAAGATTTAAAAATATCTATTTAACAACCCTATTTTAGAGGTAAAACTGAGACCCAGCAAGTATCCAATGACACAAAGCCAGGTAAGTGAAAGAGCCAGCATGGGGGCTCTACAACAAGATTTCCTAACTCACATTACAGTTTACTTTCATTTCCAGCATTGAATTTCTCTAGACTCTTCCAAATGTTTAAGTTTAATTTTCTAGATAAATTGTTTTTATTTTTTCCCATGTCTCAAATAAAGATTTTATCCATTTCAGCCTAACTGGCTCAATATCTTTTACCCAAAACTCCATGTTTACTCCTTGATACCTTATGGCTGTGGAAAGATTATGATGCTCTATACATCTGACCTTGTATGTATGTAACAAATGCTAATATTTTGTGTTTTATTATTTATTCTTTTGAAGTTCTCATTATTTTGATGCTAATGGTATTATCTAGATTCTATAATAAGATGTCTTGGATATAAAGCAAAATAACTTGTCTCAATTATGACTACAAATTAAGTCAAGATTAGTTTTAGGAAACACCTAACCTCTGTTTAGAAATTTGACACAGTGTACTGTAAAAGTAAAAATAAAAAAAAGAAAGAGAAAGAAAAAGAGAACTTCGGACTGAGAAGAACTCACTGAACCATTCAAAGTGTCACTCATTTAGGGAAGCTTTTCCCCTATAAAATATTGCTTACAACAAGTATGACTGTTTAGTTTTAAATGGAATTTCATATTTATTTCTAGGCAAGCCTTCATGGTTCTTATTCCCCACCTCTCTCTAGAGCTTATGCTGACAAGGAGCCATATTTCAACACATTAAATAAAGAATCATCTAATGTGAACTATGCTACTAAAATTCCCATTGAAACTCCATTAAGCAAAGAAAAGCTGTCAAGTATAAAATCTGCTGATCCTTAGGGATGACTTGGAGGACATATTTCCTTTAATGGCTTCATGCTTTGCCAAGCCATAATTCACTTATATTTCTGTCAACAGCTTCATCAGTGTGTGTGTTTGACTTTTCTGAAAATGACATTATGGCAACTTTCCTTACTATGCAAAATTATTGCCTTAAAACTTCCATGTGGGAAAACAAAAGCTTTTAGTCAACTCTGCTGTGAAGGAAGACATTAAAAGAACTTGGCTCTTGTGCCACAATAAACATTTCAGCTTCTTAAGAAACTCCAGGAATGAACCAGACAGCACAGACTTAATGATTTTAATCACCAGAAACTGTAGTAATCATCTTAAAGTGCTTTTCTTGGATTGGTTTTGTAGCATTAAGGAATTGAATTTAGCAATAAAAGTCTAGTAGATTTTCAGAGTTAATAAAGGTAAT
This sequence comes from Macroglossus sobrinus, assembly GCA_004027375.1. Classification (NCBI taxonomy): domain Eukaryota; kingdom Metazoa; phylum Chordata; class Mammalia; order Chiroptera; family Pteropodidae; genus Macroglossus; species Macroglossus sobrinus. The sequence goes on along the minus strand of PVKZ01002546.1, from coordinate 16,878 downwards.
AAAATTATTGGTATAGAAAGAGAATAAAAGGGATTAGATTTCTTTTAATTTACTTCTTACCTTTTAAAATAATGCAGGAACTACTGAAGTTGTGTCTTAGATATTGTTTACCTATAAAAATAAAAGAAATATATTCTCTCACTTCACCAGAGAGTGGATTTGAGTAAATTAACATTGAAATGAAACTTTGATATTTATATATAAAAAACTTTACAGAATGAACATACATATATTAGGTATATATCTTGGTATATAAAACAAGAAAATACACACACGTTTATCTGAGAGGATAAGCCAGCTATCAGAACTTCTGCTGAGACATATTAAGAAAAGTCTAGGACTTATGCCAACATTTAGTTTCCTGCATATTTTGACTGGGTTGGAAGGAACACTGGTCAAGTTGTAATTTGGAAATCTGTGCCATGACTCTCCCACCCAGATATGAATATCAAGGAGTAAGACACTTTATGCTTCTTGCTGCCAGTTTCAGATATTTTTTCCTCTAAAGAGTTATTCCCAGAAAGAGCTCAATGCCTGCATTAGAGGACTATAAGGGTAGATGAAGCACTATTTGGATTAAAAGAGAACAGTTATGGAGACGATGCTGAAGAGAGAATGCTTGAGTCAACAGTTTATAGTACTAGCAACAAACCTGTAAGGCTCCAAGGCAGAAATGATACATCTAGGATATTAGAAGCTGCTACTACCAAATTGTACTACAAGTAAGAGGTTATGAGGAAACCAAGATAGGGCATTTTTCCAAGAAAGGTGATTTTTGTGGTCCTCACTATGCCTATGAGTTTAATTTTTCCACAGATAATAAGGAGTAGTTTACTTTTGTGCTACATGGGATTGCTAAGCTTCAGAACCTGACTCAGGGATGCAGGTATATGTGTTTTATTGAAGAAGGAATGAGAGACCCCAGACAGAGCAGGGGAAACAGTTTAGGGAGGATTTGGTCTCAGCATGAATCTAACTTCTGCCTGATCCCATGTGGAGCTCTAGAGTACTAATTACAGATGTGGTTCAGCTTTGTAGCAAGGGCCAGTCTTTTGAATCCCTCTGCCATTGTCTGAACAGTGTTGTGGCTGGGGGTGCAAGAGAAAGCAGTGAGGAAGGAGGCATAATGTTTCTAGCAAGGTGTCTTACACTACTGAGCAAAATTCTTCAGAGAAAGGTGCAGCTATGACCAATGTAATGTAGTAGCCTCAGGCCTGGAACTTGTATCTAGGTTTGGATATTCTAGAAAAACCACCAGGAGGACTAGAGGGGTGAGAAATGCTGTTTATTACTAATGAAGCAGGGAGGCTTCAGCAGTAGCCATCAGAGCTGCGGTAAAAAAGCAGCTGCCGTAAAAAAGAGCAAGCAGATTTTTATGCACACAAGAGGAGGAAGGGGTTATCTCTTAGGCGGAGTAGCAGCTCTCTCAGACGAATGGGAGCAAGATGGGCCTCTTGGTTACAGAAGCTGATAACATCCATGGGAAAAGCAGAAAACATCTATGGGAGTAGACACTGCTGAAAGCTCTTTGTGTACTGTCTTCCTTGGCTGCTGGCCACCAGTCTTCTGAGTATGTAGAGGGGCTACGTTCTGAATTAACTCTACAACCTATTAGCAGCCAACACTCAACAGGGGACAAGAGCAGGGTACTAAAAGCATAAGCTACAGTTCTTCATTAATACATACTGATATTTTTGATAGAGTGACAGATCATTATAAGATCTTTTTTACTTTAATTCTTCTTATAAAATTATGAAATAATGTCTTTTGGGTCAGGAAATATTCTATCTTAGTTTACACTTTTCAAAAGGCCATGGTCATTTTTATTTTAACACCACAAATTTATCAACTTATTCCCCAAACTGTCTTTCCATTCTGTAATAACCTTGAAGCCATGGAGATAGAACTTTCTCTACCATGTTCTTTTTATTCTGGAAGCCTGCTGTTTTTATATCTGAATAATTATTTCTTCTCAGTATCACTGAATTTTAATGTTGTCCTGTGTCATCATTAGTTTTAGGAAGTGGAGACCAGAGGATTTCCCAAGCAAACATGAAGCATCTGGGTACTATTGATTTGCTTGAGAATTAATTAGGGGAATTTGTTCATAATCCTGCTCAGGGTCTAATATTATTACAGAATTTGGTGTAGAGGGCCCTGAATAAAGGCTGAAATTTTATTTTTGATCATAATTTCTTCAGAATTTGTTTGGATCTAGGACTTTTAAAGAGATGATAAAGGTTAAACCAGATCATAAGGGTTGGACTTAGTAGAAACAGTGTTTTCATAAGAAAAAGAGACACCAGGGATGTGTGTGCATAGAATAGAGGCCTTGTGAGTACACAGTGAGTATGTGGTCATCTGCAAGCCAGGGACAGAGGCCTTAGGAGAAACCATACCTGCTGAAAACTTGATCTTGCACTTCTAGCCTCCAGAACTGTGAGAAAATACATTTCTGATATTTAAGACACCCACTCTGTTGTATTTTATTATGCAGCCCTAGCAAACTAATACATACATAATGGTATATTGACCAAGTGTAAAATACTTTTCACAGAAGTAGGTTGTGGTCAAAGATGTTTAAAAATTGCTGAACGAGGCCTGCGTCAGTTCAGCCACAAAGTTGTGTTTAACTTAATAAGGACAATGACTTAATATCTATCAAATTCCCTTTATTATTTCTACCTTTAACTAAGATTGTACTTACAGGATGTACCTATATGTTGGCTCTGATATATTAGCTTTTCCTATGAATTTTATATCTCATAAGACTATATCTGAAATGCAAAAATCTCTGAGGGTTAGAATTAGGGTTAGGGAGGATGTTAAAGGCATATTATATGGCTGTCTTGTGATTCATATCTTCATCTACTTAAAAATTATCCTTTGTTTATGAATATAAAGCAATTCATGCTGATTGAGAAGAGGCCTTATCAATGTCATTTGCCTAAGGGGTTAGTTGTGGGGTTCTACCAGGGTCTCCACTAACATAGGTGAGCATCTCCTGAGACTTGAGTAGCATAGTTGGTGATAGAGATTCTGGTCCTTCCTGTATACAGTGTGAAAAAAAAAAAAAAAAAAAAAGACTGTTCCAACAGAGGTCTCTTATGTGGAGAGAGAAGTGTTAATTTAAAGACAAATGAAACCTCTTCAAATGTATTTATGAACAAAATCTGGTACAGTTAATGGGCAGGTTGAGTATATATCTATTGGAGATTTCACTTGTATTTCAACTTGTGGTCAAGTCATAGGGAAGACATTTGCTTCCAGAATTTTAACAGTCTGGTCTGATTATTAGGCTCCATTCTCCACTAACTGTTTTCTTTAATGAACTCTACATACAGAATTCCCTCCTGGATGGGCCCTGAGTCATGTGCTCTCTTTTCCAAAGCAGTAAACTTTTCTCTCCTCAAATTTGTGTTCAGTCATTGCCTTAATCCTTTTGGACTGCTACAAGAAGATAACATAAACTGAGTGGTTTATGAACAAAGGAAATTTATTTCTTATTGTTCTGGAGGCTGGGAAGTCCAAAATTACAGAACTGGCAAATTCAGCCCACTGGTAAGAGCACGCTTGCTAGTTTTTAAGTGGCCAGTCTTCTTGCTGTGTCTTCACATAACAAAAGGAGAGAGAGAACTCTCCAGGGTCTCTTTTATATGAGCATTCACCAGGGCACCAATCACCTCCCAAAGGCCCCATGTCCAAATACCATCACAATGGGGATTGAGTTTCAATATAAGAATTATTGGGGTGAAGGGACATGAACTTTCAGTCTATAACAGTTAATGTGTGAGACAGCCTGACTAATCCTCATGCCTCTTTCATCCTTAACACTTTCCAGATTTGAGTTTCTCAGGCAAATACTTAAATAAGAAAACAGTGTGTTTTAAGTATGGTCGTTCTACTAATTAACTACTGTATCAATGGGTTGAGATTTTCTTCAAGAATAATATGATTATTTCTAAATTTACTGAGATTTTTTCAACCTTTGAACTCTGAACAGGAATAATGTAAGTTAATCTATGTGAGAAAAATTCACTTTTGGTAATCCATGAAGTTTACAACCACTGTGAGAAGCTGGGTGGGCAAGAATATTCTCCTGACAGATTATATCATAATACTGAATGGCATAAAATTGTAGCCTTCCCTGATTCTAGCTCTCTCTCTCTTAAATATTTACATCTTTGGATGATTTGGGTGCATTTCTTCTGATATAGAGAAAATGCAGAAAACATGTTAGGATATTGGTTTGTTTTAAAAAATTAAAAGTAAAAATTATTGATATTAAATTAACATCAGAAAGAATGACATATTATATATAGTATAAAATTAAGTTTATTACTTTGATATATGTTCAGGTAGCTACATAAAAAGATAAATGGGGTTACATTTTTAAATTTATTCATTCTGTCAAGCAACATCATTTAAAAGTTGAGGTACACTGAATGACATTTAAAATTTATGTCCTTAAGCTTTAACTGAGTATCTCTGAATTAAAAAAAAATTTTTTTTTTCTAGGGAGATATTGACTCTTTTATCTATCGCATTTCAAGGTTCTATTTCTCATTCATGCATCATTATGAAAAATAATTTTAGATATAAATTCTAGGCAAAGCATTGTTTTTCTCTAAGAAATAGAGGGTGTTTTTTTAAATTTATGGAAAGAACATGAAAACCATCTGTCATATATCTGAAATTATTTTCTTTTTTCTTTTTAATGGTCAGAAAATTTTTAGCCCTAATTTTTACTATGTAGAGTCTTGTGATATATTTGTATATATCATATTTAAAATGATTTATTTATATATCACACATGTGATATATTTATACATCATAGATATTTAATACTTTCTATTTTGCTTTTCTTTCTAATCTGTATTTTTCTTTATTGATTTTTTAAAATATACATTTTATGTACATTTTACTGTATGTAATTTTTGGAGACTTAAAATATGTTAATTAAGGTATGATATAAATAATAGCAATATAACCTAGTGCAAATTTATTTGATAAGTATCTATTGAACTACTCTATATGCATAGCACAGTTTTAGGTGCAAAATACCTGCTGTAGATTAATTCTTGTTTCCAACACTTTACAATTTAGTAAGGAAAATGGATGTAAAAAAGATAAGTAACTATACAATATGAATTAATATAAAAATTAATGTGCAGGTAGTAGTTATACAGATGATCAGAAAGGTAGATTAGTGAAATCTCTAAGATTATTTGCAAAATATGAAATTGGATTTAGCTTTTCCTTCCTGCTAATAGCAATAAGTAGTAAACACTTAAATTCTCTTAACTTTAACATTGTTTACATGGTTTTCAGCCTTATTGTATGTGGTTTTTATTTCCAAATGCTGCAAATACCTTTTTGATTTGGTTAAGTAATAAAAATGATATTAGAATTTTAAAGCATATATCAAGTATTGTTTCATAATTATTAGTCATTTACAAATGAATGCCATGGTTTCAGTATTTATTAAATGCTGATTTCAAAATCAACTTATTTTTTACTCAAATAAAAAATTTTAAAAAAATACTTTATTATACTACTATTGAGGGAAACTGTATAATTGTATAAAGGAGAATATAGCTGTTAAAATATAAAAGAAAATAAAAAGACTTTAAAAATAAAAAACCACTATGAAATATAAGTAACACTAAATATAATTAATTGTAAAAAAATTTTCTGAAAATATCACTTAGTTTTTTAGGTTTAGTTTATAATAAAGAAATATACAGCTCAATTAGTTTGAGATAAAAATAGATTTTTAAACAAAATATGATTAGTGTTTTAGTTTTGAAGGAATTCCAACACAATGGCATAGATAATTGGAAAGAATTGAAGATATTTAACTGCCTTGTCTTATTATATCTAATGCTAAGAATTATTTACAAAAGGAAATGATGTGAATAATATTAAAAATAAATTTTTGTTTGTTTAATAAAATCATTTGATATTACTTTTATCTGTTGAATTTCTAAATAGGTCAAATTTTGGAATATAAATGAGAATAATGGCAAATGTTTCCTTATTCATGACTTACTGTCATCTGGTTTGGAAAATAGTAAGGCAGATCATATATAATATCTCTCAAATGCTTTTGCATAATGTTCACCACATAGTTAGTAAATTATTCAAATGAGGTTATTAACAAGCCATTTAGACACCACAGATCTAAGCCAGCTCAATAAACTGGTATACTCTAGCTTAGTTTCTCAATTATTCTATTTACTTATTCTTAGCAGAATGCTGATGGAAGCCCCTCTTGTGAGGATAACTGTAAGTTATTTAAATGGGCAAACGTATCTGTATTATATGTACATTAGCAAATCCAGTGCTACTGGTTACAAAAAGCCGATAGTTTTCTTACAATTCAAAGCGATTAATGAAATGCCTCTGCATAAAAACCAATGAACCTCAGTATGAAATAGTAGTTAGTACTGACTGTTCTCTTCATAAGGCTGAGAAATAAGTTGGGAACTTAGTGCTCCATCCTTAACATAAGTGACAATTTTAGTAGATTCGTTTAATTTAGCCTGTGCAGCCTATTTGAACTTGAATGTTGGCCCTATTCTATCTTATTAGCAGGATAAATCTTGGCAAGTTAACATTTCTGTGCCTAAGTTATCTCATCTGTAAAATAGTGATAATAATAGTTTCTAGCTCAAAAAGTTGATGGGAGAATTAAATATATTGGTAAACATTAGCTCTTAGGAGAGTATATGGTATACAATGAGTGTCATGTAAGTGTTTTTAGATTTTTATTCTTAAAATGCTACATGTTATGGACTAAGATATGTCTTCACATCTTGGTAACTATAGTTCTATGCAAAGTAAGTGAAACTTTATACTGAAGCTGGTCTTAAATCTTTTTGTATGATTGTATTGAGCAAAGGTTGAGTTATTCTATTAAGATATCATAAAGAGAAAAAAATGTTTGGTGGAATGGTCATACAGTTGGAGCAAATTCAGTGATTGAGAAAAATGGAAATGCCAAACAGTAAAATTATAATGAAATTATGATAGAAGAAAATTAAACTGTTAAACAATTTGGCAGCTTTTCTATGGGAGTGTCAGAAGGTGGCGACAGTGTGCTTCTAATAGGTGATGTCAGACACTAAAAAAGTTTGATGGATTATGCAGAAGTGATGCTCTCCTCTGGAGAATTTCTAGGGATGAAAAAATGTGCAGTCCAATAAAAATCTGAGATACATAACTCTTTTATTATATAAGGATTAAACACATGAGTATACAATTTATATTTTCAATTACATAATCATAAATTATTTCTAAAAAGTGCTTAATAATAAAAAGATGTATTTGAAAATAATTAACATAAGTTTTAAAAAATTTCCAGCCCTTATTTTTCTAAATGTCTTTTAAGTTTTAGATTAATCCACCTGATTTGTATACATACAATATATTGAGTATATTGACTTGAAAATTTTAGACAATGCTTTATACATAAAAATAGAATTATTGGCTAAATGTGAAAAGTTTATTTAATTCAGATTTTAGTTTTTTAGATTGAATTTTACTCCCCCCTCAAATTATTAAAATATGGAGTGAGAAAAGTAAAAAATATCTAAAATTAAAGCATTGATAGCGAATCTAAAAACTGGATAGATACACATCAGGCAGGGGAGATACCATGATCATGAAGATGGTTTTCCCAGGGTGAGGCTCACCCACTACTCTTTGGATGTGCTGAATACCCCTGCAATTTCTCCAAAGATAAGGTGCATACAGAAGAAAAAAGACTACTGAATATATGTCAATTTTTTTTCATATAAACTTACTGATAATCACACACACAGAAACACACATACACACACACAGAAATGAGACATATAACATAAAAAGAGGGAACAGAGCAAAAAATTATAGAATACCACCAAACTAAAATCACAGACAGAAACATAAGGATGGAGGCATTGTTCTACCAGAAAACATAATATAAAATGACTATAGGAAAACCTCAATAATCACCCTAAATGTAAATGAACTGAACTCACCAATAAAAAGGCACAGAGTAGAAGTTGGGCTCAAAAACAAAACTCAACCATATTCTGCCTTCGAGAGACACATCTCAGCTGCAAGGACAAATATAGACTCAAATTAAAAGGGTAGAAAATGATACTCCAAGAAAATGGCATCCAGAGAAAAGCAAATGTGGCCATATTTATCCGATGAAATAAACTTCAAAGTAAAAAAGATAATGAAGGACAAAGATGAACATTTCATAATGATAAAGGAGTCCATACATCAAGAAGATATAATGCTTATCAATATATATGCTCTCAATCAGGGAGCACCAAAATATATAAAGCAACTACTAACAAAATTTTTAAAAAAATCTACAAAAACACAGTAATAGTAGGGGACATAAGCACCCCACTGTCAGCAATGGATAGATATTCAAGGAAAAATCAATAAGAAAATATCAGCCTTAAATGATACATTAGACTAAATGGACATAATAGACATTTACAGAGCCTTCCATCCCTAAACACCAAATTATACATTCTTTTGTGCACATGGAACAGTCTCAAGGATAGAAAACTAGCCTCAACAAGTTTAAAAAGATCGAATTCATACCAAGCATATTTTTCAACCAAAATGCATTAAAATTGTAGATAACTATAAAAATAAAGCAGGAAAACCCACAAATATGTGGAGATTATACAACATGCTACTAAGGAACAACTTGGTCAAAGAAGAAATAAAAGAGAGATCAAGAGATACATAGGAACAAATGAAAATAAAAATACAACTTATCAAAAATTTGAGGACACAGAAAAACAGTAATAAGAAGAAAGTTCATATCATTACAAACCTTTCTCAAGCAACAAGAGAAATCCCACACAAGCAACCTAACATTACATCTAAAAGAACTAAAAGAAAAAAATAAAGACAAAAGTCAGCAGAAGGAAAGAAATAATCAAAATTAGAAGATGGTTAAGTGAAATTGAGAACAAAGAGACAATAGAAAAAAATTAATACAACAAAGTTTTGTTCTTTGAAAAGATTAATAAAACTGACAACTCTCTGGCTAGACTGACTAGGAAAAAACAGAAAAGACACAAATAAACAAAATCAGAAATGAAAGACAAGAAGTTATGACAGATACCTCTGAAATACAAAGAATCATACAAGAATACTCTGAAAGATTACATGCCACCAAATTTGATAACCTTGAAGAAATGGACAAGTTCTTAGAAATATATTCCTAGACTGAATCACAAAGAACTGGAAAATCTAAATGGACCAATCAACAGTAAGAAAAATGAAATAATCGCCAAAAACTTCCTAAAAAAGTAAAAGTCCAGACCAGGTGGCTTCACTAGTGATTTCTACCAAACATTGAAAAAAGCTGTAATACTCATTCTTCTCAAACTCTCCCAAAAATCGAAGAAATAATAATTTCTAACTCATTTTATGAGGCAACATTACCCTAATACTAATACCTGGTAATGATGGCATATGCACACACAAAAACTACATATCAATATCTCTGATAAATATGGATGCAAAAATCCTTAACAAAATACTAGCAAATTGAATACAACACTACGTTAAAGAGATTATACATCACAATTAAGTGGGGTTCATACAGGGGCTTAGGTTGGTTCAACACATTCAAGTTGGTCTATGTGATACACCACATTAAGAAAACAAAAGATAAAAATTATATCATATCAATTGATGCAGGAAAGGCTTTTGACAAGATACAGCATCCATTTATGATTAAAATAATTAAATCGATATGGAAAAAAAAGTACCTCAATGTAATAAAGACCATATACAAAACTCCCTCAGCTAATATTATATTTGCTAGTGAAAAACTGAAAGTTTTCTTTCTCTCTAAAATCAGGAAGAAGACAAGGCTGTCCACTCTCACCACTCTTATTCAATATAGTATTGGAAGTCCTTTATTTAGAGCAATCAAGCAAGAGAAAGACATAAAAGGCATTCAAACTGGAAATGAAGAAGTTAAATTGTCACTTTTTTTCAGATGACATGATTCTCTATATAGAAAACCCTAAAGATTCCACCAGAAACTCTTAGAAACAATAAACAAATACAATATAGTTGCAGGAAACAAATCAATGTACAAAAATTTATTGCATTTCTATATACTAAAAATAAAATCTCAAAAAATAAAAAGCAAAAATGATTTATTTTGCAATTGCAACAAAAAAATAAAATACTTAGGGATAAGCTTAACAAAGGATGTGAAAGACCTATAAACTGAAAATTAAAATACATTATTAAAAGAAATTGAAGACGACACAAAGAAATGAAAAGATATTCCATGTTTATGAATTGGAAGAATCAACATAGTTAAAATGGTCATATTACCCAAAGCAATATATAAATTTAATGCAATCCCTATCAAAATCCCAGTGACATTTTTAAAAGAAATAGAAGAAAAAAGCATCTAATTTGTATGGAGTTATAATATTAAAATTATATTAAAAAGCAATTCTGGGAAAAAAAAATAAGACTCGAGGCATCACTCTGCCTGACTTTAAATTATACTACATACAACAGTAATCAAAACAACATGGTATTGGCAGAAAAACAGACACAGACACATGGATTAATGGAACAGAACTGAGAGCCTAGAAATAAACCCATGTTTTATGGGCAAATAATTTTTGACAAAGTAACCAAAAACATACAATGTAGAAAAGAAAACCTCTTCAACAACTGGTACTGGGAAAATTGGAAAGCCACATGCAAAAGAATGAAACTAGACTGCTATCCATCATCATACATCAAAATTAACTCAAAATGGATCAAAAACCTAAATGTAACACCTGAAACAATAAATTGCATAGAAGAAAACAAACATAAGTACAAAACTCTTGGACTTTGGATTTAGAGAAGATTTTATGAATGTGACTTCATAGGTAAGGAAAGTAAAAGCAAAACTAAATGAATGAAACTATATCAAACTAAAAAGCATCTGCACAGCAAAAGAAACCATCAACAAAACAAAGAGGCAACCATCTGAGAGAAGAAGGAACTGCTGTTGGGAATATAAATTGGTATTGTATACCAATTTATTGAAAACAGTAGGGAAAACATTAAGAATAGAATTATCATATGACCCAGTAATTTTTCTGATATTTACTCCAAAATTTTTAAAACATTTATCTGTAAAGATATATGCACCTCAATGTTCATTGAAGCATTATTCACAGTGGCCAAGACATGGAAAAAAAACCATGATTGGATAAAGAAGCTGTGATACATATATAAAATGGAATATTATTCATCCATAAGAAAAGATGAAACACTGCCTTTTGCAATGACATGGATGGATCTTAAAATTATCATGCTAAGTGAAATAAGTTCAGACACAAAATGTTGGGAACCATATGATTTCACTTATATGTGGGATATAAAACTGAAAGCAATGAATAAACAAACAAAAACTCTTAGATACAGAAAACAATTTAGTGGTTACCAGAGGGAAAAGTAGGAGAGGAAAAAGTAGATAAGGATAAAGGGGGTCAAATATGTGGAGATAAGAAATTTTCTTTGGATGGTGAAAACATAGTGCAATATACATATGATGTATTATTGAACTGTGCATTTGAAACCAATGTAATTTTATTAACCAATGTTAGCACAATAAAATTAATTTAAAAATAAAACAAATGTGTAAGAAAGACAAAAACTGGGCAGAAATACTTTGTTAAAATAAAAAAAATAAAAAATAACAATAATTTCAAATAACTTAATTAAATAGTACACCAAGAAGGAGTGAAAAAAACTATTGTTAGTCATTTAACTGTGTGTTAATAATAAATTAATATCCCAATGGAATTATTGAAATTAGTGTGTTAGTGTGTTAGTGTGTTAGCAAGGTAGAGCTAGCCTGGGTAGACAAAGCTTCTGCTCCTTAAGTCAAGTTTTTTTAGGAGTTTGATACCTGGTTTCTTTAACCCAAATGAAAATTTCCTGACACATTCTGCTTGTCCATATGTGTCTCAGCAGTAGGACACCAATTAATAGCAGTGTTATCTGATTGGGCATTTGTTACCTTTGTAATTAATGCTTGAATATTCAGCAGCTGAGTAGTTTCAATAAAATGGCTTTCAGACTGGCAGGCAAAATAAAACAGGATACATAATAGGCACAGAGACAATAGTTGTATTCAGTCGTTCTGTCATTCGAGTCTTGTTTTTTCTTAGTGGTAACTTTGGAATTTCACTTCCTAAGGTCTTATTCCAACTCCAAATTTTAATAACTGGTGTTTGGACAAGTTACTTAACTCTTCTAAGACTCGGGATAGGCTTGAAATTTCCTCATCTATAAAACATGAGTGTTAATAAAATCAAACTTTATAGGGTTGTTGAGGAAATTAAATAAGGCATAATACATAGAAACACAGTTCTGGTATAGTAAGCCATCAGTGCATATTGGCTGCTACTGTTACATTTATCACTATCATTCTCAACAATTATTATTGTTAGATTGCAGAATGAATACTAGCTCATCTCTGAATTCTTAGATTGTGACTCCTTGGGGGCCACATTGAAACTCAGAATTCAACTTTAAACCATAGACTATGAATGCAGTTTTACTGTTTTAGCCTTGTTTTAAGATAATATTTTTCCTGTTATTATTTTCATATTTAGCAAAGATTTCATTTCTGCTTAATGTGGGGTCATGTTAACTGATTAACTCTTCCAGTAATTCTGTAAACATTTTTAATTCTTTGGATTATTGTTATCACTAATACCCTTTGTGATTTTTTTTTACAAAAATATTAACCATCTCTTGCATTTTCACATTGACCTTAAAAAAATAACAAGCTGAATTTTTCTAAAGGTAAATTCTAATGGTGAATCTAAATATTCAAACACATTTAGAGAGTTTCATATATATGCTGTATACTTTGATAGAGCTATCTTTTTTAAGACTTGTAGCAATTCTGTAAAGTAGGTAGGTAGATACTATCATCTTTTTTCCACAGATGAGGAATTAGATTTAAAATATTAATTCAGTTCCTTTTGACAGTCACACAATTTATAAGTAGCAGAGGGAGAGGGAAAGATTCCAAGTGCTTATACCACATCAAGTAATTTTTTCAAAACCACAGATTCTATACTTAACTATGAGATTAGGGTATGTGCTACAAAGGGAAGTCAGTTTGACTTTGTGAGTAGGTGTATTCGTCTGCTCAATTAAGTAATTACAAGTAGTGAAAATTATAAATATGGGAAGTGTTATCAGTAGGAGGAGCAGACTGTTAGTACAGACTGTGAATTGGAGATTGAGACAGAGCGGTCAGAGAAGGACTGACCACTCAATTTCCTTGCTTTACATATTAGAATACAGACCAACACCCAGACCTACATCTCCCCACCTAAAAATCCAGGCTTTTTCATTTGAAGCTCTTGTAAATTATTTTCTGACAGCCTAGTAGGTTTTAAAATTTAGTAACTATTTTTTTCTCAGATGCATGTGACATTATAAACATGTGAATTAAAAAAAGAAAAAAAATATTATCTCCAAAAAAAAGAAATGAAGAGTAAGTAAAATATTTAAGAATCTATACTAAAGTGAATTTCTGTTGTATATTAGTGTATATATTTATGCCACTATATACATCTAGATAGAGATAGAAAAATAAGATATTAACCATATAAAATTGAAACCTCTTACCTAGGGCCTATTATTAAAGTTCTGCCTGGCATCAAGGATGATTTCAAGGTAATAATTACTGTTGTGCCAAAGACACCTAAGAAATGACTTTTAGGTGAAAAAAAATGGCCTTGGAAAGAATTATCAGAATGATTTAAGATTTTTCAGTCACTTTTTATCTTTTATTGCCATAAACAACAGCATGTATTGGCTCCCACATGGGACTGTGAATAAAATCTGATCTCTAACACTACTGGAAACTACTAACTGAAGCACAAAGTCAATCATTAATGGCTAGTAAAAGAAAATGAGAATTATTAAGGGAGTGAATACATTTCTGGGTGGTAAAATGTTAGTGTGGGGAATGCAAAACAGAGAATTAGATACACTGAGGTATCCAACAGTCAAGTTTAGGGCTAGTCTATGAAAATGATTCTCAAATTTAGAATTGATTAATATGAAATTTTGGTCCAACTCTGTCTTCTTATATACCTCTCTAATTTATGGACCTGAAGCAAGCAATAGTATAATTTACAATGAAAGGATATCCTAGCTGATTTCTTGGGGCCTCTGAGGACTAAATGTTCACGAGTAGGTAGCTGCCCTGCATTGTAATGTGTCCTTGAGGAGTCTGGCAGAGTCTGCAAAGAGAGGTCCCAGGATTAAAGAGAGACTCCTTTACTGATGTTATAATATTAAGCCAGTCATTGACAAATTTTCAATGTCAAGAAATCCTTTTTATTAATTTTCCACTATGAACTTTAAATTTTTATGTATGTACATGTGTATGTGTGTATATATATATGTATATATCTACATATATACATATATATATGCTTATTTATGCCTCATTATACTTACTAAATGTAAATAATTAGTTATCACATAATTATTATTTAGATGCATAAAATCACTAATAAAACCTTCTGATTATTCTAAGATAATTAGTGGTATCTCACCAAGTTGTCATCATTTTAGCCAAAGTAAAATGGAACTAAACTAAAATAAAACATTGTTTTTATTAGCCTGTGGGTTTAATCTAAGAATAACTTTAGTACTTTTATAATGTTGAATTGAGTACCTCATTGCTAACTAAAACCTCTTTGGTTAGAAATCACTGGGTCATTTTATGGGGTTGTTCTCTCTCTCTCTCTTTTCTTTTAGGCCTAAAGAGTAGGCATGAAAGCATTTAATGAGTATATATTTGCTTAATATATATTACATATAACCTCTACATCACAATCAGAGTCCTAGAAGAAACTAGAATTTCACTCAGATTGATCAGGTAAAGAAATATTAACAAAGGGACAAATTACAAAGATGTGGGCATTATTAATGGAATCAGCAAGGGATGCTGAGGAGCCCAGAGACTAGTAATAGTAAAAAACCACTATCACTGTTAATCATTAAGGTAAAAGAGTTAGAAATAATAATATGGAGCTCTGAGAAACTTGGAACCCTAGAGGAGGACCACTTGGCAAAAACATTAATCCTGGAGAGATACTGAGGCTTCAGGAAATGTGCTTGAGCAGAGAAGGAGTGAAGAAAAGATTTCTGACCTCTCTCTTCTCTAGCTCTCCAATTTCATTTATTTTGGTGGGTTTTATATTCCTTAACTTAAAGATTACAGAATTCTGCAAAAATTGTATTTGGTCTTTGCATAATTTAATTTAGTATATAAAGATGGCGTGGTAAAACATTACTAAAAATGTACAAAAGTTTAGCTCCTGACTTGGTCATGGGTAATAAAATCTACTCAATTCTGAGGGCTGTGTAATGATGAATGTATTTTTGATGTTCCCATTAAAAACAATGGAGAAACATTTTCTTGCATGCACAATTTTACTGAAATCGGATCAAATATTATGTTTGTTAGAAAAACAAGATTTACTTACACTACATTTGTTTTAAAGGAAAACAGCAGGATGAATTCCAAAAATATTTCCACAGAGGTTATCAGTTGTGGACTTGTAACCTTCTTCACTAGAAATATGAAAGATGCAGTTATATGTAAGTAATCATCGGACATTTACATTCTAAAATTTGTTCAATGTGCCCTGTGAGAAATGAGAAATGATTTTTTTTATAATCATCAGCTCAATGACCAGCTTTATTTCTGTCTAATTAATGGTATTTAGCATCAGGTACATTTCTCACACACTACTAGAGCTAAGTGGATATATATTTATTATTATAGAGTATATTATTCTGATCAACTCTTGTCAGTTTGCAAGAAACATGTGTACTCTTTGCAGTTTTTTACTAAATTAGCTAAAATCCACTCAATTTTAGAGGTACCTACACATGTAAAAGAACACAGCTCTAATTCTCCACTAAGGAGCTAACTTTGAACTTGATAGTTATCAGGTTTAAAAACAAAAATTCCTTCTTCAAAGTTAACATAGAATTAATCAAATCTTTGTTTTCACTTAACTGCCAAAGTGGGGAGCTGGTTGGAGTAGGGGTAATTGAAGGGTGGGTAAAGAGAAGGATTAAGCAAAAAAGAATCAAGAACACAAATAATTTCTTGGTTAAATTATACTTCCCCCCCCTAACTTCATGCATCCTCCAATTATTTTCATAAAACTATATAAAAACAAGAACTTCTGGAGATATTTGGAAACATGATGGAATGAGAGACATGCCAAGGTCTGCTCCCTTAAAACAACAATAAGATGAACATCTAAAACTCAACAAAAAACACCCAAACAGCACATTAGCATGTCTGAATGTGGGATCTGTGCATAAGAGCTAACACAGGTCAGAATCCCAGGTGTTCAGCAGTGGAGTGGGAGAAATAAAGAAACTGCTTCTCATAGCCACTAAAGCTCCCTGCAGGAGAAGTGGGAGGGGAGAAAGAGCAATGTGTTCCTGCCTAGGAAAGCTGGAGGGCCTGGTCATCAAGGCAGAAACTACAGAGGACAATGTTGATTTTTGCTGGCCACAGTGGCAAAATCAAGGCTAAGCCTCAGCCCCTAGCCCCCACTTACTGAAAACCAAAAGAAAAAAGCCTTCTTTGCAGCAGGCTAAAGAGAGACCTTTATATAACAAATCATCTTTTTGGAAAAACAGCAGAATACACTTCTATTAATGCCCGGGCAGATAAATAGTCCATTAAACACCATGAATAACCAAAGTCACAAGATATCTCAGAAAGGAAGAGAAAAATCTCTGGAAAATAAACTTATAGACATAGAAATGTGCGAC